>SJYC01069627.1:0-53732 GCA_006408675.1 Madoqua kirkii
ATCATGTGTCTCTTACCCCAGCATCCTGAACTGCCTGGGAACACCCACAGCTCTTTGCCAGGTAGAAACTACTGTCATTAAAACCACATTGCCCCCAAGTCCTTCTCCTCCCATCTGTGATCTTCTCTGCTCTCCTTACCTTCTTAGTTTTGCCCCACCAACCACACCCATCTCGCTGAGGATACTGTTAAATAGCAAAGAACAGGGAATCAGGGCAAGGGCTGCTCAGACATGCCTCCCCACTCACTCCACATTACAGTGGAATTTCAGTTCCAAAAAGGCACATTTGCTGTCACCAGTATCAAAGATGTTTAGGGGTAAGGTCAAGTTCTTGGCTCATCTGCAGCCAACGCACAGCCATACAGTCAGCTAAATACCGTGCTCACACCTTTATAAAATACACATTTTAATATTATAATTAGGATATGTTTTTTAAAGAATTTTTTAAAAATATCTATTTATTTTTTTTTGGCTGCAGTGGGCCTTAGTTGTGGCATGCGGGCTTTTCCTGGTGGAGCACAGACTTAGTTGCCTCACAGCATATGGAATCTTAACTCCCCGACCAGGGATCGAACCCACGTCCCCTGCATTGGAAGGCAGATTCTTAACCACTGGGCTATCAATGAAATCCCAGGATATATTTTCTTCTTATACTTACACACAGCATTGAAATATGCCATGTGCTGCTTACCTGTGCTTTTTGTTTTAATTATAGATGTGTATCCGAAGGAAAAAAAAATGGGCACACACCTCCCAGTAACACTAACATAAATAATATGTACACTGAAAGGAAATTGTGTTCCTTAAGCTGTAGAAACTGATAGGCTGTTATGAAACACATTTGTAGGATTACTCTCATGACATTTAGCCTTAGTATGACTTCAGAGCCCTTCAGTGGAAAAGTCTGCAAAAAATAAAAGACTGCCTCAAAGGTTAGACGCTCGGCATTTTTCACCTGAGGGAACTGGGAAACATTGAAAATATGCACTTAACTAGTCTTTGTTTTTCAGCATGCACATCTCTGAAAGCCAACAAGAATTCTTCAGAATGCTGGATGAAAAAATTGAAAAGGTAAGAACTGAAGTAACTGCATATTTCAAGGGGAATATTGCCTCCTGAATTAAGAGTAACAACGTTCTGGTGTCTGTGGTACAAAGCTGTTCTTGCAAGGGCGTGGTTAGAATTAACAGCAGTCACCCCACACACACAACTCGGAAGGTGGCTGTGAGAAGGGTTAATGTATGACTGAGCTTCCCAGGATCCTGGCCTACCGCTGATCTTTCACTGGAGCGTGGAAACAGACTGGTGAGAGCCTTTGCCTCAACAGTGTTGCGATCATTGTGTATTGTCCACCCCTGACCCCCTGCTCTGTCCCCAGGTTGCAGGCAAGGAGGTCCTCAGTGCCTGCTTCCTATGCCCAGTGCTTCTCTCACTTCTCTACAAACATCACAAACGTGTTGCGGTCAGTACCTGCTTGAGGGAGCTGGCATGAGACAAGTAACACGTGCATTTTACAAAGAAACTGAGGCTTAGCGTGCCTGAGTGTGACTTAGCCAGGTTTGCAAAGCTAATAGCGGTAGAGTTAGAATTCCAGCCCATGTCTGTCTGACTCCAAAGCAGAACCTCCAAGTCACTTCTCCATACGGGTGTGGATTGTATAATGACGTGAAGATTCAGAGTTGATCCATGTGGAAATTTAACCCGTATTTACGCTCTCGGAGTGCCATATGCAAATGAATTGAATGAAGAGTAGAATATGGTAATCATTAAAGGTTTGCATGCTCATAGAATTTCAGTTTTTCACTGCAGGGAGTGAATTTTAAATGCTGAAGTCATACATCTGAGAACTGTAATTTGAAAGCCTTATTCTAAAGAAGAGTTAAATTCTAAATTCAGAACATATCCCAACTGTGGTTAAGGCATCACTGACCAAGTTTACTTTTGAAATGTTTTCCATTTTAATGTTTATTTCTTTTTTATGGTTGTGGTCCTTGAGTATTTCTTCATGAATTCCTAGGTTATGTATATATGAGTCAGTGGAAGAGAGTGAAGAAGGTCTTAAATTCATCTGTATTTCAGTAGCAAACTCCACTCTGAGGTAGACCCCTGCCCCAAAGGAATCATTATAAAATTTTCTAATGCACCATTAAAAGACCAGCTTATATTACCAAAGTAAAAACTAGAAATAGGTAATGAATTAAAATAATAATTTAATCTATAGTGTTCATTGGCTGTGCTCACATACTCATTTGAGTATATATTTTTCTTTTTTACTTTTAGTGAAATTTTTGCTTATGCATGACTTTTTAGATTGAAAACATCATCTAAGAATAATTAGCAATTTTCACATATTGATTCAAAAGCTGACTAACTTGCCGATAACATTTTGTTTTCAGTAAAGAGAAACCTAAAACAAAATATTTTGTTCCCACTCTAATGGTGAAGATTTTTTTTCTCTGTTTGGATTATTTCTCCTGCAGTAACATTTTGACAATAAAAATATATGCTTTTAGTTAGAGGTAATCTGCAAAAATTGAAACCTGAATTGTAAGTTATCTTTTTAAGCAACATTTACAAACCCTGACAAAGTGTTGAAAATAATCTAATCTCTTTCCAATGTGTCTCCATAATTGAAATTCTACCTCTTGTTACTCAAAACTGAAATTCATTGTTCTCATCTAAAATTCGATTTCCTGTCTTACTTTGCATCTAAGATGTAGACAATCATATGTTTAGTGCAACAAAAGCGAAGTTTATAACTTGATCATTTGTTTGGTGTAACTTTCCTTGGACAAAGGAGCACTTGGAGATTCAGCATAAACAGTGTTCCCACTATATATTGAACACATTCATATTCGAAAAAGGAGCGGTTATATAATCTGTGATAATTGCCCAGTTACAGGATTCTAAGGGAGTTTTCTGTCAACTCTGAGCCAAACTTTCCTGTTTCTTCTCCCTTACCTAAAGTTCATCCTTCTGAATTTTGTGAATATGGTATCCTTTGTATCATCCAAACATTAAGCCTCCTTCAAATTAAAATTTTTCATCATAATGTATATGTTTGGCTTAATATAATCTTCACAATAGTTTATATAACCAAAATTGGAAGGTACATTCTTGTGAACTGTTTTGCTGACTCTTTACCATTGCTGAATATTTCTTTGCTCCAACTAGCATGTGGACAATCATAAATGCAATTCAAAACTGTTCGTTAGGTTTTATGTTGTTGTTGTTTAGTCGCTAAGTTGTATTCAATTCTTTGCAACCCCATGAACTTCCGCGTCCCTGTCCTTCACTATCTCCCGGCATTTGCTCAGACTCATGTCCATTGAGTCGGTGATGCCATCCAACCATCTCATTCTCTGTTACTCCCTTCTCCTTTTGCCTTGAATCTTTCCCAGCATCAGGCTTTTTTCCAGCAAATCAGCTCATCTCATCAGATGGCCAAAGTATTGGAGCCTCAGTTGTAGTCATGCTCCTTGTAATAAATATTCAGGATTGATTTCCTTTAGGATTGACTGGTTTGATCTCCTTGCAGTCCAAGGGACTCTAAAGAGTCTTCTCCAACACCACAGTTCAGAAGCATCAATTCTTCCACACTCAGTCTTCTTTATGGTACAACTCTCACATGACTACTGGAAAAACCATAGCTTTGACAAGATGGACCTTTGTCAGCAAAGTGATGTCTCTGCTTTTTAATACATTATCTAGGTTTGCCATGGCTTTTCTTCCAAGGAGCAAGCGTCTTTTAATTTCAAATCTGCAGTCACCATCCACAGTGATTTTGGAGCTCAAGAAAATAAAACTTGTCATTGCTTCCACTTTTTTCAAATTTATTTGCCCAGAAGTGATGGGACCAGATGCCATGATCTTGGTTTTTTGAATATTGATTTTCTAGCCGGCTTTTTCACTTGCCTCTTTCACCCTCATCAAGATGCTGTTCAGTTCCTTCTCACTTTCTGCCATTAGAGTGGTGTCATCTGCATATCTGAGGTTGTTGATCTTTCTTCCGGCCATCTTGATTCCAGCTTGTGATTCATCCAGCCTAGCGTTTCACACGATGTATTCTGCATAGAAGTTAGATAAGCAGGCTGACAATATACCACCTTGAGGTACTCCTTTCCCAGTTTTGAACCAGTCAGTTGTTCCATGTCCAGTTCTAACTGTTGCTTCTTGACACACATACAGGTTTCTCAGGAAACAGGTAAGGTGGTCTAGTATTCCCATCACTTTAAGAATTTTCCACAGTTTGTTGTGATCTACATAGTCAAAGATTTTAGTGTAGTCAATGAAGCAGAAGTAAATGTTTTTCTGGAATTCCCTTGCTTTCTCTGTGATCCAATAAATATTGGCAATTTGATCTTTGGTTCCTCTGCCTTTTCTAAATCCAGTTTGTAAATCTGGGAGTTATCAGTTCACATACTATTGAAGCCTAGCTTGAAGGATATTGAGCATAACCTTACTAGCATGGGAAATGAGAGCAATTGTCCAGTAGTTTAAACATTCTTTGGCATTGCCCTTCTTTGAGATTGGAATGAAAACTGACCTTTTCCAGTCCTGTGGTTCCTGCCGAGTTTTCCAAATTTGCTGACATATTGAGTGCAGCACTTTAACCGCATCATCTTTTAGGATTTTAAATAGTTCAGCTGGAATTCCATCATCTCCACTAGCACTACCTTTGTTTGTTTTATAGGGTTGACTTAAAAAATCAAATTCAGAGCTTCATGCTGAAAATTGGACTCATTCGGAAAGGACTTGATTTTTGAGATTTAATTTTTCTCTGGATTCCTTTTTTCTTCCTTAATTTGTTAAGAAGCAAAGCTGAGTGAATCTGTAGTGATTTAACCCTGCCCTTCCTTGATTCATCCTTCATATTTATTGAATGTCTCCAGGGCATGATACCTTTCAGCTCTCCTCTCCATACCAAAAGAAATCTCTGCTCTGTCTCTTCTAGGTATATGCAAAGGTACCATTGATATAAGGAAACAAAGATGATATTTATTGTGAAATTTAGTATGGATGACTCTACTTCCTGAGTGGCATAGTGGTAAAGAATCCACCTGCCAATGCAGGAGACGCAAGAGACATGGATCAGGCAGATCCCCTGGAGGAGGAAATGGCAACCCACTCCAGTATTCTTGCCTAGAAAATCCCATGGACGAGGACCCTGGCAGGCTACATGGGGTCGCAAAGAGTCGGACACAACTGAACGTGTGAGCGCGCGCGCGCGCGCGCACACACACACACACACACACACACACACACACTACTTCAGAAAGAATCATGGTGCCAAGCTGCAGTTTACTTTTGCACCACAACTGGGTGAGCAGTGTTGTAAGAAGTTATCGGTGGCAAAGAAAAGCAAGTAGCAAAAATGAATTAATTATTTAGGACTTATGAGTACCAGGCTTTATGCGATGACTCAGGATAGAAAAACAGGAAATGGGGGATACAAAATAGGTAGGAAACAATCCCTTGCCTTGAGGAGCTCAGTTCTAAAAGCAAACATCTTTGAAAAGGTAATTATTTTAAGCATGGAGGAGTCCTTCATCCAGCACCCCCACCTCCAGTATTACCGTGAGTCAAGTGTTCCTTCATTGAATGCAAACGTGTCAGGAGTCAAGTGCTGAAACTTGAGGTCTGTGAACCAGGCAGTTGGGACATCTTTGGCCACTTGACACCATTTCACTCGGCTGGCATGAGGAAAGCAAAGGCACTGAGTTGCATCTGAAGATGACCATGGAGAGATTTTTATCAGGAGAGCAAGGAGAGTTCACAAGAGATTGATAATCTCCGATCTATATTTGCTTTTCCTTTTGGAAAGTAAAAATCCTGTGAAACAATGAGAGCACCTCGTTTATCTTTACCTCATTATTTTTTACAAGTACTTACCTGTTATTCTGTGACAATCTGTAGTTGTGCCTGACAATTCGCAGGCTCCTGAATCTTATGTAAAGTGATGACATTTGCCTAGTATTACATCTTAAAGAAAATGACAGTTCACTGCAGAGGAAGATAATGATTTTAAACTTGTCTTTCAGCATAATCAGAAGAGAAAGAAGAGATCTAGATTATTAAAACGTGGCCCTTTGGAGGAGTTTTTGAATATGATACCAAAGACAGATCACATCAGATTTTAATATATGCTTTCTAAAATACATTTAAATTTACTTGTAAGAAGGAGAAAAAGTAAATACATTTTTAAAGTATCTGCCTTAAGAGTATCTTTTCCAGGCAAACACGGGAATTTATATTTGCTTTAGGAAGATTTAAGAACAGCAGCCAATGACTGGGAAATCGTTTGCCTTCTGAAAGAGAACTCTGAGTATTAAATAAATAATGTCTCAGCACAGAGCTATTTGCATCTCGTTAGTTTTCCTCATGCAAGGCATCTTAAGCATTTGCATCGTGGGCATCTTTTGGGAATTTTGTTGAAGTTATAAAAACACTCCCTATAAAAAGGCACATGCTATCGTATACACAACATTCTGAAGTAAAACTTTAGAGTTTATATCTCTCTGGAGCCTGTCCTTGGTCCCCAGGCAAAGAACTTGTGTATTTCACTGGTATGCTTTGCTCCGATCCAGGGCCCAATGACACGCGTGAGCACCCATGAGTCTCATCAGCATCTCGTCTTACGCGTATCTCTGACTTAAGGAAATTAGGAAACCAAGCACAGATTAACTCCGACACAACTCTGTCTGCTTCCTTTCTCATCTCACTTCTCCTCTTTGAAAATAGCTCATAGTACTTCACCCCCCCCCATGTGTGAGCCGTCCGTGTGCCACTGTACCTCATATATTCCTGTACAATTTTAAGACTCTGCCTCTGTTGACCAGAATTATTCAATGTGACATTTTGAGGAAATGCCTGAGAAAGAGCAGCGTGTGGATTTTAAATCAGCTGATTTTTAAAGATGCTTGTCTGTAGATCTCTACCTCTATTGCAAAATCATTTATACTCAGAAAATGTTTGGGTTCCTGAAATGGCCTGAGTTCCTTGGCCCCAGAACTAGTTGGTGAGAAAGATCATGATAAGTCTGCATTTCTAAATTTATTTCAAGGGCTCCTTTTCTTAATATTATGTCAGAACTCTGTTATGAATCAGTGTGTTGCAGATCAAAAGGTGTTTGCTTTCCATCTGGTGAAGAGACTGACTTGTGTGTAATTATGAACTGTGATTTTGGGTTCTATGTATAAACTCTTTCTGTAGTAGAGAGTTTAACCTCAGAGCTGCTATAGATCAAAGATAATGCCTGGCACCTGCAGGTGATGATAGTTTTACTTTCAGCTGGTGCATTTAAAGGTTTCCTCAGTGCCCACCAATGATGAGAAACATGGGACTAGTTTATCAAATCCTGAACAATGTCACCCGGCCTTGCCCATGTGTACAGATGAAGTCATAGCTTGTCCCTCCCACCCAGCTTGCCAATTTTGGTAACAACCCGGACCTTCAGCACTGGCGAAAAGATGCTCTTGGCGGCCTGAGTATTTTGGAAGTGGGCTGGGCTATTGATATCATTGCATTAAACAGTTCCTTGCTCCACAGGAAACACAACGGGGCCCTGCTTTTGCTAATTACCAAACCATTCCTATGTCTCCTTTCCCTTCATCCCCCGCCTCGCCAACTCTCTGCCCTATATGCATCTTGCCTCATTCATTGGCCAAATTAAAGCTGTAACTACAACGGTAAGGACACGACTCAGCCCTGTTTTGTTTCTCTCCCTACTGCATAGCTTTATGCAGGTGACTTCTTAACTTGAATTCGAGTTGAAATGTGCCACGTACGTGCCTGCATGCTGTCACTCAGTCGTGTCTGACTCTTTGAGACCCCATGGACTATAGCCTGCCAGGCTCCTCTATCCATGGGATTCTCCAGGCAAGAGTTTTCGAGTGGGTTGCCATTTCCTCCTCCAGGGGATCTTCCCCACCCAGGGATCAAACCTGCATCTCTTACATCTCCTGCATTGGCAGCAGGTTCTTTACCACTCACGCCACCCGCTTAGTCACGAAGGTAACATGGCGCAGGATCCCCTGGTAATGTGTCTGCACACCGTGGGCTTTGAGGACCCCCGCGTTCCCCAGCATCCCAGGTAGCTACTAGTCATGGGGGACGCGGCTAAGGAAAATAAAGCGGGCGGCAAGCCTAGAAGAAATACGGCACAAGCAGTCTCCGCTCACTTTCTTTTTTTCTGGAGGGCTTGATTTTTCAGAGAATTCTCGAGGTTCTATCAGCCTGGCACCTGAGGGAGCAGCAAAGGAGAGAAGAGTGCAGGTTCCAGAACAAGGGAGTATGAGAATGCAGACAAAACCCGTGCCTTTTTTATGAATGCGGTGAGGCTGACGGTGCTCTGAACTCAGCGACAACGTGGGGCACAGCTGGTGACTGGTGCCATTTTGCTGGGCGTGCAAGGGAAGACGGCCCGAGAAGCCACTCGGGGGAGACAGTGACGCAGGCTTGAGCCGTTTTCTTGCCTTGTTCCCTTTTGGCTTCTCCTTCCCATCCTCTTCCTCAGCTGTCTGCTTCCCTTCCTCCCTGTGGCTTCTCCCCTCTTCACCTTTCGCAGCCAGGGGACATTGCTTTAGCCATGCAGAGAACACTCGGGGACAGAGGAAAGTGGTAACCTCTGTAACTGCTGATGTTTTATTTAAGAATCTCAAAAAGGACTCGAAGCATTACACAGATGGTACCCTAAGGATGAACACTGGACCTCGTTCGTGTTTGTTTCCCTCAAACCTAGCAGAAGGCCTAGCAGAAGGTTAGGACACGTTCTCCCCAGCCGTGGGCCCAGGACACCCACTCCTCACTGCACTCCGGGCCTTCTCTGCCTCGTATCTGGCTCGTTCACTGCCCTGTGCCTTCTGCGGGCAGGGACCTCCCATCCGTAGCTGCAGTCCTCTTCCTGGCCAAATGCATGTGCTTCCTATGCCTTTCTTCACCCTCTGTGTAGGGAGGAAGGAAAGGAACCAGCTTGTCACACTCTCCTGTCTCTGGTTGGCTAGCCCATGGAGCAGGAAGAGAGTCAAACCCAACATTCCCCACTCTCTCCGTCTGTGGCTGGGTGGGCCAGTCACCATCCATTAGGCCTCGGTGGGGGATGGGAGGTAGGCAAGGGGATAAGGAGAGATTGCTGGGTTCTCTAATCCAGCAAGAACTCTGATTCTCATTGACCAACTGCTCTCAGTTAAAAACTGTAAGGAAAGGAGGTGTGTGATTAGCTCCCCAAACCTCTAGCCATGTTCAAAGCAAATTCTAGGGTATGAGCAATGTTTTCAGAACAAAGAGCTCTAAAGTTTGTCTGGAAGGCACATCTCTTTCAAGAGACATATCGGGGCCCAATGGCTAAGGCTGTGCTCCCAATGCAAGGAGGTTCTATCCCTGGTCAGGAACTACATTCCGCATGCCATGCCACAACTAAAGATTCTACATGCCTCAACGAAGATAGAAGACCCCATGTGCTGCAGCTAAGACCCGGTACAGACAAATAAATAAAATTTAAAAAAATTTAAGGCATATGGGTTGAAATTCCAGACTTGCTAAAGCCATTGTCCTGAAGGAAGTAAGCCTTAAAGGAGATGTATGAGGCTTCATGTCCTACAGGAAGTGAATCCTAGGGGGAACCCATGAGGTTCCAGTCCACCAAGTGCATTCTCCTGGCGAGGGGTGAGGGGATGGTATTGAAATCTTACCTCTTAATACCTCCTGCTGCTGCTGCTAAGTCACATCAGCCATGTCCGACTCTGTGCGACCCCTTAGAAGGCAGCCCACAAGGTTCCCATCCCTGGGATTCTCTAGACAAGAATACTGAGAATAAACTAATTGAAGATATCTCTTTGAATTAAATCCATCAAGTGACATGGAAATCTTCTGCAAAAATGCCACAAATTTTTATAGTGTTTCTTTTTATCATTGAGAGGAATCAAGTATAACTGGGGAAATTGTTATAATATTAAGTGAAAAAAAATTTAAATTGTGTCTTATCATAGGACTGAAGCTATATAAAAATGGCACACATATGGTCAGAGATTTAAGTGAAAGTTTGAAAGCGTTCTGATTTATTAGGAAGATAGGTTTCCAAGAAAAATTTTTGATTTAATTTCAATTTTGATTGATGGTTTTCTTATAAAATAAGAACAATTTTATAAAATGGCCTTTTGGAGAAGTCTGGCCCCATCTGGAGAGAAATCTTTCTTAAAATAAAAATCATATCTGCTATTTGAGCTCTTAGGAAGAGCTGATGATAATTGTATTTTCTGTGACAAGAGTGGGCAGAATACAGCCTATGGGCCAAATCTAGCCCACCAGACAAACGTGGCTTTTATGTGTTTAAATGGCTGAGGGGAACAAAATGCAGAATAATGTGTTCTGATATGTGAAACATTATGTGAAGTTCCAACTTCAGTGTCTACAAATAAAGTTTTATTGGAACACAACCATGCTGTTTCTTTTACTTTTATCTTCTTTTGCATTTATGGCTGCCTTCTTGCTTATAGCTGCAGTAGAGTTGCATCAGAGACCCTTTGGAATGCAAAGCCTAGAATATTTACTGTTTGGCCCTTCACAGAGAAAGTCTCCAATCCCTGGCTTAAGACATGCCCCAGGGACATGGCATCCCAAGTCCTGTATCCTTGCTTTTCTCTGTCCTCAGTCTTGCTCACCTCCTCATGAGGAAGAGAACATCACTGAAGTTACCTGAGTGCCAACATCCAACAAAACTTGAGAAATAGGTCCCTTACAGTTTGTAAAATATCTTCCTTTTTGCCAGTAGAATGAGATCTGGGTTTAAGAAACACTTCATACATGCTTGCTCAGTCGCTCAGTCGTGTTCAACTCTTCGTGACTCTGTGAACTGTAACCCACCAGGCTCCTCTGATCTTAGGATTTCCCAGACAGGAATACTGGAGTGGGTTGCCATTTCAGGGGATCTTCCTGACCCAGGGATCAAACCCCTGAGTCTTCTGCATTGGCAGGTGGATTCTTTACCACTGAGCCTCTTGGGAAGCCCAATAAATACTTCATGGGCGTTTCAAAGCTGTTTAGTTAATACATTCTCTCTTGGAAATGGAAAGGTCAGTCTCTAGGATTCTTGTCACTGTGCTTGTTATCATGGTAATCACCTATATATGGTCAAAGAAGCAGGCAGAGGCTGCCATACTCCTCCCATTCATTACTAACGAGATCTTTTTCCAACTGAAATAATAGCGCGCGAGTCTAATTAGAATAAAGCTCATTAGAAACAGGCATGGCCATTAATGCCTCGATTGATTTTTCTAATGAAATAAGCCGGGGTAGGAGACTTGAACAGCGCAGCTAATTATGTCTGCTTTTCTTCGGCATTACCTCAAAACTTGTTATAAATTGCTGTTGGGCTATAAACGAAAATGCTGCTGAAACACTGCCTGGTTGAAGAGGCTCTAACACTTGCAGCCCCAAGGAAGAGGCTCGGGGTTGGGGGCGCATCTGCTCCTGGCCCAAGCCCTGCGGGAGGAGGAGTGAACAGCAGCCCCTGGGGGTGTCCTGCGTTTCACTTTTCCACCCTTTTCCCGTCTCCTCCGCATCATCTTTGTTCTGGATTCTGGCTGGTAGTTCACAGATGCTCAAGCTATGGAATGCAGCTCTCGTGGCCCTGTATTCTTGGTTCAAGGACGGAGCTTAAATGTCAGGATTCCCACAGAAACTTAGATTCAAAGTTGCTGCTAGATAGTGATACATGGGAAAATGTTGGTGGGAAAAGGCATTTGATGGACAGAGAATCAGGATGGTCCGTTAAATTCTGCACCACAGTACAGCTGGGGCAATTGTGTTTCATTAATCAAGATGTTCTTTAGTGCCCAGGAAGCCAGACCATCCCCCAGTGCAGGGTAGAAGGCTTCCAAAGAAGGATGACTGAGTCAAGGAACAGAAACTCAGTAAGCCCACGATTAGGAAGAGAGAGGAGGAAGATGAATCATGTAAAGGAAGCAGGCAGGAGGTAAGAGAGTTAACCTAATGCACAGGCCAGAAACCTACAGAGGTTCCCAGCGTCCTTCAGAGAGGTATGGAGAGAGGAGGAGGAAGTCTTCATTTGTCAGGTAGCCTGCTATATGATGAGCTCAGCAAAGCACGTGCTGTGCTATGCCAAGTTGCTACGATCATGTCCAGCTCGTTGCGACCCCATGGACTGTAGCCCGCCAGGCTCCTCTCTCCGTGGAGTTCTCCATGGACTGTAGCCCGCCAGGCTCCTCTCTCCATGGAGTTCTCCATGGACTGTAGCCCGCCAGGCTCCTCTCTCCATGGAGTTCTCCATGGACTGTAGCCCGCCAGGCTCCTCTCTCCATGGAGTTCTCCATGGACTGTAGCCCGCCAGGCTCCTCTCTCCATGGAGTTCTCCATGGACTGTAGCCCGCCAGGCTCCTCTCTCCATGGAGTTCTCCATGGACTGTAGCCCGCCAGGCTCCTCTCTCCATGGAGTTCTCCATGGACTGTAGCCCGCCAGGCTCCTCTCTCCATGGAGTTCTCCATGGACTGTAGCCCGCCAGGCTCCTCTCTCCATGGAGTTCTCCATGGACTGTAGCCCGCCAGGCTCCTCTCTCCATGGAGTTCTCCATGGACTGTAGCCCGCCAGGCTCCTCTCTCCATGGAGTTCTCCATGGACTGTAGCCCGCCAGGCTCCTCTCTCCATGGAGTTCTCCATGGACTGTAGCCCGCCAGGCTCCTCTCTCCATGGAGTTCTCCATGGACTGTAGCCCGCCAGGCTCCTCTCTCCATGGAGTTCTCCATGGACTGTAGCCCGCCAGGCTCCTCTCTCCATGGAGTTCTCCATGGACTGTAGCCCGCCAGGCTCCTCTCTCCATGGAGTTCTCCATGGACTGTAGCCCGCCAGGCTCCTCTCTCCATGGAGTTCTCCATGGACTGTAGCCTGCCAGGCTCCTCTGTCCATGGGATTCTCCAGGCAAGAATACTGGAGTGGATTGCCATGCCCTCCTCCAGAGGATCTTCCCAGCCCAAGAATCAAGCCAGGGTCTCCTGCTCTGCAGGCGGATTCTTTACCATAGGAGCTACCGGGGAAGCCCTGACAATGCATGCTCCCATACAAAAATGAGCCTGGTTAAAGCAGACTTCTCTGCGCTGCACAAGGATTCCGTTAACTGTTCAAAAAGACGAAGATGAGAGTGCAGTTCTCCTAGGTTCTGATACTCTGCTGCTCTCCCCAGGCCCTGCTTCCCAGTGAAGTCTGTTACTTTATCAGCAAGATAAAAATCAGAGATGAATAAGGGACATGCTCTGCTCTGCACCCTTGTAGTAAGGGAAACAAACATTTGGGCCACAATTACTATAAGGCATGGTGGTGGGATGGAAGGACCACCAAGACGGGAACAGACCAAGTCTCCCTAGAGCTCTTACTTGATGATGTTGGAACATGATCGTAAGACTAAGTAGCTACTAAGTGAAGGCGGGGGCTTCGCTCTCATGCTCCCTCCTCCTCAGCCTTCTCTTGCTGTGCTGTGCTTAGTTGCTCAGTCGTGTCGACTCTGTGACCACGTGGACTGTAGCCCATCAGGCTTGTCTGTCCATGGAGATTCTCCAGACAAGAATACTGGAGTGGGTTGCCATGCCCTCCTCCAGGGGACCTTCCCAACCGAGGTATCAAACTCAGGTCTCCCAAACTGCAGGCAGACTCTTTACCATCTGAGCTGCCAGGGAAGCCCTTTGAGTTTTAGTAAATTTACTAAACTGTGTGACCATCAGTTCAACTCCGTTTTAGAACGTTTCCATCACATCAGTAAGATCCCTCCTGCCTGCTTACAGCCAGTCCCCTTTCCTACCTCCAGCCCCAGGAAACCAATCTATATATATATTTTTTTTTAATGTATCTAGGTTTTATCATTGCTATTAATTAACAATAGCAATGATTGCTGTAATAAGGGTATGAACAATTTTATGAATCATACCACATATTACAAACTACTTTCCAAAGCAGCCATACCATTTTACAGGGCTATAGAGTTGCATTTCATTGTGCAGCTCTCAAGAATTTTTAAACAGTATCTAATTGTTTTCCCTTGTATTTTTTGATGACAGAAACAGACCATTCTTTTATTTGTGTGTTTATGGACTTAATTTGTTCTTAATGGATTTCCACTTTGTGCCCTTCCCTCTTACTGAGATCCTCTTAGGTTAATTTTTTATTGGTATGAGCTTCTCATATAACTTGTCATTTACATATTGTATGCTGCTGGTGTTTTCCCCACTGAGGTTTGCCTTTTTATTTTATTCTTTTTTTGATATATGCAACGGTTCATTTTTATATGATCAAATATGTCCGTCTTTTTATTTTTCTTTGTGATCTTTGTCCATGCCTTTGAGGCTGAGAGTTATTTCCCTCTCAAGAGCTTTGACAGAAGTTCAGTTTCATGTTCTGTTTTGTCTTGTTGAGAATTAACACATTGTTCCTCTTGGAATCTGTCACTTCTGGTGACCTCCTTTGTCAAATACTTAATTCTTACCTATTTTAGGCTATGTTACTAGGATATCTGATTCTGTGCCAGTGGTTTTTTTGATGGGTGCACTAAGAGAAAGAGAAAACTGACACATATGTGGAGAGGGAGACCTGGAGGAAACCTTGTTACTCACAGGTAATGGACCAGGGGATGCGATCAGTCTGGGAGGACCCAGTCTCCCGTTGCTAAGGCCCCGAGTCCGCCATTCTGTGGGAGTTAGAAGGAGGCCACCTTTGGGCTCAGCTCTGGAACACTTTCATGGGCAGCTTCGGAAAGTACCCGACATATTCCAGTGAAAAAGAGGAGGCTCCCTGCCCATAATGTGGTCATTGGAGGTCTGTTCCATGTTAGGTGCGAGGTCAGAGAGGAAGACCTCCAGGTCCTCTTCTACTCCAGAATCTCAGATCTCTCTAGATACTGTTCCTGCTTTCATGTATTCAACAAATATTTATTGAGCATTTAATATGTCACTGGTGCTCCTCTAAGCCCTGGGGATGCAACAGTGCAGAAAACAGTTTCTGCCACTGGATACTTCTATTCAAGGGAAAGACAGTCAGTAAAGAAACAAATTCATTTATTCCTAATGTCAGGTAAAGATAGGTAGTATAAGTAAAAATGAAGCAGAGTAAGAAGAGCTGATTTATGTTACGAGCTCGGTGAAGACAATGAGGTGACATTTGAACAGAGGGGCTTCCCTGGTGGCTCTGACCGTAACACGTCTGCCTGCAGCCTGGGAGACCCGGGTTCGTTTCCTGGGTCAGGAAGATCCCCTGGAGAAGGAAATGGCAGTCCACTCCAGCACTCTTGCCTGGAAAATCCCATGGATGGAGGAGCCTGGAAGGCTGCAATCCATGGGGTCGCTGAGGGTCGGACACGACTGAGCAACTTCACTTCACTTCACTTCACTTCACTTCTAAACAAAGCAGGGGCTTCTCTTAATAGCTCAGTGGTAAAGAATCTGCCTGCAATGCAGGAGACCCCAGTTTGATTCCTGGGTCAGGAAGATCCACTGGAGAAGGGATAGGATACCCACTCCAGTATTCTTGGGCTTCCCTTGTGGCTCAGCTGGTAAAGAATCTGCCTGCAATCTGGGAGACCTGGGTTTGATCCCTGGGTTGGGAAGATCCCCTGGAGAAGGGAAAGGCTACCCACTCCAGTATTCTGGCCTGGAGAATTCCATGGACTGTATAGTCCATGAGTTTGCAAAGAGTCAGACACCACCAAGCAACTTTCACTAAACAAAGCAAAGTAACGGATGGGGTGAGGTCTGAGGGCAGGAGGAGTCAGCCAGAAAGGAGAAGGAAGGAATAGCTCCCAGGCCCTGAGGCACCACTTGTGTGAGGCCTTGAATGCAGAGAAGCAATCCAGCGGTGAGCCCAGTTTCTCACATAGTCAGTTTATTAACAGTTGGATCTGCTGATCTCATTTTTCAGTATCATCATAAGAGCTATAATTTATTAATTCTCATGTACCAAGCTCTTCTGATCACCTATGTATAACGACTGCTAAGTCTCACAACAGCACTGCAAGCTAGGTCCTCCTGTCCCCGTTTTACAGATGGGTGAACGAGCTCACTGCTTCCTCTTGGGAACTTTCATCTCAGTCCAGACTGCCCCACTGGGGAAATACTCAGTTCACAGCTGTCTGTTACATGCTCAGTGTGTATGGATTAGGCCAAATGCACACACGTCTATAGAGAAGAACTAGAGACTTCTGGGATAAACTTCATACTGGAAACTTGACGGCCAGCCCTAGCCTATTTGCCTACTTAGCCTAAGTACATAGATACTTAGGAGGAATAATTCCTTTATTTGAAGTCAGTCTCTGAGCTGGTCCTCTTTAAACTAGCAGAATATAACATCATGACAATGCCCTTTCCTTCACTAAACTGTAATATTGCTAATTGAAAGCCTAGACCTTTCTTTCAACAAGTAGAAAATCCTTATCCTAGAACCTTAGAAATGTAGGAGTTGACATAAACTTCCAGTTTCCAAGAAAATCATGCAGACAATTGAAGAGGAAAATACACAGAGTAAGGATGTGGTCAGGGAAAGCGTTAGTTGCTCAGTCATGTCTGACTCTTTGCAACCCTGTGGACTGTAGCCCACCAGCCTCCTCTGCCCATGGAATTGTGCAGGCAAAAATACTGGAGTGGGTAGCCATCCCCTTCTGATGGGATCCTCCCGACGCAGGGATCGAACCTGGGTCTCCTGCACTGAAGGCAGTTTCCTTACCATCTGAGCCATGGTAGGCAGAACCTCCTAAAGAATTTTTTGAATCTGCACCACATGCCCCTCTGCTTTTTCAAACAACCTCTCCTTGTCAGCATCATCGTGAGTTTCCATTCTTCACGCTTTGGGGGCCTCGTGGGGACCTGGCTCTGTAGCTTTCAGTGTATCCTTTGCACAACGGCAGAATTGTGTCTACCAGCCCCTAATTTTGGCTGCATAAAGCGTCTCTACAAAGACTTCCATTTTGTCGTCCCTTTGAGGGGAAAGGGCATGCTTTGGGCTGAGAGAATTGCTGTGTAGCTCCCATACCCAGCTCACTCTTGCTTCCTGTCTTTGACAGCAGAAGGTTTTAAGGTTCTCTTTTTAGCACAGTTCTTTAAAACTTTAATTGAGACGTGAAGTCACATTACAGTAACAAGCTCCCTATCTTGCCCAGTAGAGCCGGCGTGCAGGTGGGGTCCCATGTGATGCTGAGATGGGGCTGCCTCCCTAAGTTTTCTCCTGTTCCCCTTAAAATGACACTTGGCCATATGGGAGCGCTTACTCTCCATGTTTTTGATTTCCAAGTTTTCTATTCATAAAATAATTGGTTCTCAGAACTGCTGACAGGTGAAAATAACAAAAATAAAACTGGTTTGAATTTAATTGAGTCATCCGCTCACTACAGTCATTAATAAAAGAGGCAAGGATTCTGGGTTTCGCTGAGATTTCCCCACAAGTAACAGCGCTCAGGACTCCTACCTACTTCGCAGGGTTGGTGTGAATCACCAATGAAATTGTGTCTGCAAAGCAGCTGATGCCATTTTCTTTCTCCTTCTCATAGTCATCATAATAATTTCAGAGGAGCAAATGCTAGCAAAATGAAAGTTGCTGCTCGGGGTTGACACAGAGGGTTTACAGAGATGTGTCCCTCAAAAGGGGGCACATTCTTTTTTGTATAGAATGATAGATTCTTTAAATTCTAAGTGCTATACAATTTTCAAAATTTCACATACATGATTTCTTGTAATCTCATAATAATCCTTTTTTCCCCCTACCCCTTAAAAGAGGGCACTTTCTTATTGAAGGGTCTGAAACATTCCCTCTGCATAACCCTCTGACTCATTTACAGAGCTGGAGACTGCTTTATCATTGAGTACACTAGTTCATGTGTGTGTGTGTCTGTCTGTCTGTCTGTCTATCATTGCATCCAAGTCCCTCCTTGTGGATGAGGTGCCCTCTGAACCCCACATTGGCCAGCTGGGCCTTTGCTCAGATTGAGGCTTCGTAAGAAGGGAATGGACCTAGGTGTCTGCCATAGAAGCTTTATTGGAGCGCATGGAGTTCTGGTCCATCTGGGGTGCAAAGTTGAGGTGGGAGGAAGGGTTCCCTGACACCTGGCAGATTACCATTTGTGATGACAGTTCACACCCCCCATCAGCAATAAGGAAGGTGTTCCCTAATCTCCTGCCATGGCCTGAACAAACACGGGGTTCAGCAGCAACAGTAGTAATAACAGAAGCAGCTGATAGTTACTGACCACCTGCTAGGTACTATATTTTTCCCCTTTGATCCTGATCACAACCCGGTGAGATTATCCCCAGGGTGTCGAGGACCAGCGATGTGCCCAGTGTCACCTGACAGTGTGCATGTCCACACACATGTGGGGAGAGTCATCTTTCCTTCCCTCATAAAACCGCCATGGAAACTCCACGAGTCCACGTTCCCCTCCACCCACCCAGCACCCACCCACAGGTCTGTGCTCTGGGCCCGGTGAGTTGTTTCTGATAGCTGTGGGTGTGACCCAGTTCCCACAATGGAGACTAAACCCCCCACGCTCTGGGTCCAGGAGGACCCCCTAGCTCCCCCTCGTGTGGCTCAGGGAGTGTCTCCAGGGTGGTCGAGGCCAACAACAGCTGGCATCTGCTGGGGCAGCATCACCAGGGAGGGGGCGGGAAGAAGACTGCTGCATGCACGCTTCTATGGTCAGGATTGGTCACCCTGCCAGGAGACATTTTCATACAGTAAGTAGCACAAGCCTAGAGATGGCACCAGCTTCAGAACCTCTGCCAGGAGCAAGGGTGAGACTTGGTGGTGTGAAGGAAGAAGCCAGAAGCCTGCTCACTGGTGAATCATCCAACGAGAGCAAGCCATCTGGGGCCAGCTCGCATGGGGACAGGCCACCCTCGTGTTCTCACAGGCCCTGAGGACTTCATCATGTGGCAGCAGTTTACTGAAACACACGTGTATTTGTGTGTGACACATACAACATGTGTAAAGTTAGGTGCCAGGCAGGACTGAGGCACTCTATTATTAACTCGTTTAATCTTTAGCAGCCAGGTGAAGTTGGTGCCATTGTTATCTTTGTTTTGCAAATGAGGAAAGTGAGATGCAGGGAGATAACGTACTCAGAATTAATGTCACAAAGCCGGGGTGACCACCCGCCCAAGTGGGACAGCTGTGCACTATGATGATGCTGAAATATTAAGAGAATGTGAGCTACTTCCTAAACAGGTATTGTGACAAAGAAACAAACCATGCATTTAAGAAATAGTTGTATGCAAACTTATTATTTTCTTTATGTTTTAGATATGTTTAGGAATAAGCCTATTTATTTAGACAAATTTAGAAATTTTTATTTTTTGGAGGTATTTAGAATGTTTCATTTTTAAAGGAACTTGTTTCCCCCACAAATTGAAAAATGTAGTGTGTATTTAAAAAGAAAGAGGTTGGGACTTCCCTGGTGGTCCAGTGGTTAAGATTCTGAGTTCCCAATGCAGGGGGCGTGGGTTCAATCCTTAGTTAGGGAACTAAGATCATACATACCACACAGCACAGCCAAAATAATAATAATAATTTAATTTAATTAAAGAGCTCCATCTCTCCCCACTGCTGCTAAGCCAGTTGTTTTTGCCCTGCCCCTAGCCATGGTCAAGCCCCTCCCCACATGTTTCTCCCATCCTTGTCTAGGTCATGGGGAGGCTTGGATGAGAAGCACTTTAGACAGTCAGGACATGGCTCCCACTTCTGTTGAAAAGAAGACGTGGCCTATGGTCACTTACACTAAACCCTAAGATATCAGCATAGGATGTTTGCAGAGACCAAACCCCAAATACCACCTATAAGAAAGTTAAAGCTGTGTGCATGACCTGCCAAAGACTGGATGTTGTGTAAAAGCTTTATGACTTTAGAAGACTTCTGGGACTCTCTGGGCTTTGCTTTTCTCATCTGAGAGATGGGAGATGGGACCGTGCATGACACCTAGGGCTGTGGTGGCAGAATAAGCCCCCACAATAGTACTTGACAAGTGCTAAACATGGTGCCCAACACGCACTCACCAAACTTGAGCATTGCCTGATGCTCACTGTTCACACCTCTGTGATCCAGGGGTCAAGGGCTAAGTCCTGTTGAGTCAGAGTGATTGTCACTCCGGGAAGTCAGAAACAACAAACAGACACAGACTGGAAGTACCTGGAACTTGGTCACATTAGCCTCTCTCAGGAGGCAAGGCCCTGTCATCCTTCATGTACCTTCCCAACCTCGGTTCCTGAGCCTCTTGTTCTTCGGATACCCTTGTATCTTTCCAATACATTCCTCTTTTTTTTTTTTTTTCCTTAAAGAAAGAGAGGAAGTGGTCAAAGATATAAATAGTAGGGATACGTGACTTTATTCAAAACCCTTATCTGTGACACTGTGAGACAGGCAGGGCAGAGACTTGTTCCATGCTCTCTGAGGGATTACAGGTCACAGAACTGTGTGCTTTGACCAAGACAGTCAGTAACGGGACATGTGGAACTTAAATCCCAGACCTAACTGTGCCTTCACAGAGTGTATACCCTGCTGGAGAGAGGACGATATATGTTCAAAAGCAGCAACTGAATGTCATTCTGAAGCCTTCAAGTAACCTGTTTTGTGTAAGTTCTGGGCTTGTAGGAAGTGGTCAAAGATATAAATAGTAGGGATACGTGACTTTATTCAAAACCCTTATCTGTGACACTGTGAGACCGGCAGGGCAGAGACTTGTTCCATGCTCTCTGAGGGATTACAGGTCACAGAACTGTGTGCTTTGACCAAGACAGTCAGTGACGGGACATGTGGAGCTTAAATCCCAGGCCTAACTGTGCCTTCACAGAGTGTATACCCTGCTGGAGAGAGGACGATATATGTTCAAAAGCAGCAACTGGGTGTCGTTCTGAAGCCTTCAAGTAGCCTGTTTTGTATAAGTTCTGGGCTTGGAGATGCAGCTGTGGAATGCTATCAACCCTAGACCTAACTGTGCCTTCATAGAGTATATACCCTGCTGGAGAGAGGACGATATATGTTCAAAAGCAGCAACTGAATGTCATTCTGAAGCCTTCAAGTAACCTGTTTTGTGTAAGTTCTGGGCTTGGAGATGCAGCTGTGGAATGCTAGCAGCCCTGGCCCTGGGAGAAAGGGTCTTGTTCACTGTTTTCTTTGTTTTCTCCTGTTCATGACAAACTGGTCTGAATGGATTATCCGTTTGGCGATTATGTGGTGAAAGGCTGAGTCTTGTCTGTGCCTAGAATAATATAAATCCTTACCAGTACAAAGTGAAGTGAGTGAAAGTGAAAGTGGCTCAGTCATGTCCAACTCTTTGCAACCCCATGGACTATACAGTCCACAGAATCCTCCAGGCCAGAACACTGGAGTGGGTATCCTATCCCTTCTCCAGGGGATCTTCCCAACCCAGGAATCAAATCCAGGTCTCCCACACTGCAGGCAGATTCTTTACCAGCTGAGCCACAAGGGAAGCCCAAGAACACTGGAGTGGGTATCCTATCCCTTCTCCAGGGAACCTTCACAACCCAGGAATTGAACCAGGGTCTCCTGCAGGTGGCTCAGAGGTTAAAGCGTCTGCCTCCAATGCGGGAGACCCGGGTTCTATACCTGGGTTGGGAAGATCCCCTGGAGAAGGAAATGGCAATCCACTCCAGTATTCTTGCCTGGAGAATCCCATGGACAGAGAAGCCTAGTAGGTTACAGTCCACGGGGTCGCAAAGAGTCGGACACGACTGAGCAACTTCACCTTCACCTTCCTTCACCTTCACCTCCTGCATTGCAGGTGGATTCTTTACCAACTGAGCTATCAGGGAAGCCCTACCAATACAAAACAAAGGCTTATTAGAAGTTTGGTAAAACTTGGAAGCAACGATGTATATACAGTTTACAGTTTGGTCAATGTGTATTTATGACTTACATACCTGATGCCCAGCAGTCACTGATGGAGCCTGGGTTTCATTGCAGGGAGACATCAACTGAGAAGATGGATTGCAGGTAACTAGCTCAAGCTCTGCTTTGAATTTCTCATTCACATCTTATTCTTTTCTTTTCCTCTCAAGGGTCGAGATTATTGTTCGGAAGAAGAAGATATCACATAGCACCAATCCTACCAGTCAAACCGGGAGCTACTACTGTGTAAATAGGTTACACCCCAGTTGAAATCTGCAAAGGTTGGTTCTCTTCAGCGAACAGCACTATAGCAAAAGAAGATCGTTCCATATCGTATGCCCCATTAAATTACAGTGTTTCTTAATGAACTTGCAAAGGAATATTGCTAAAAACAAACAAAAACTGTTATCGAACTTTCTTTGTTGCTGCTAGTTAAAACTTGTTGCAACTTTTCACTTCTCTCAGTGTCCAGGTCTGCAGCAAAATTCTGCAATTTCACCTTAAAGATACTGTTGGTTTTACAGATGCTCTCCAACCTATTTTCTAAAAGATGAGGTAGTGGTGAACTCAGATATCCAACTTCTGTTCTAGACTGGTTCTGCTTCCAAGACAAGCGCCTCCTTCCCCCTCCCTCCTCCCTGCCTCCCCCAGCAGTCTTGCTTCTCACTGGCAGTGTCGCGCTTTGGAGATGGGATGGTTGCTATGGCAAGCCTAGTTTCTCCTCTAAGAAGAAGTAGAGACGCTATTATCAATTCCAAGCATGTCGTGACATGACTCCTGGAAGTGACATAGGAGCGAGCAGCAGGTGGTTTCATTTCCTGGATCTCTTAAAGATCAAGCTTGCAACATCAGTTTTGCTCAGATGCAGACGGAAGTGTGATCACAATCATTCTGAATCCCTCTTGCCCACTTTTTTTCTAAGAAAATAAACATTTTACTGTTTTTATGTATCCTTGTCTTCTCCCATTCATCCAGCTCAGTGTTTTATGATGATCCTTGGTGCGGAAGCTGAGTCCTCAGCAATGGCACCTTAACGGCTCCCTACCGTCCCATGTACAACCCACCGCACAAGCTCGGTGCTGGCAGTGGTCAGAGGCGATGAGGGGGACACCCCACAGCTTGTTAGGAGGGCCTGAAACCACCCCGTTACTTTTCACTTTGTCAGCAAATAAACCACCCTACTTCCTAATCCTCTCCCTTCAAGATGTCACGTGAGCCTTGCCACCTCCATTCTCTCGTTGGCAGCACTGGATGGTGCCGTGAAAAGCGTTTGCCGCCTGGAAAATGTAGTATCCCATTGACACTGGTGATGATTTCCAGAGATGCAAAAGCCAAAGCCCCGGGCCGTAGTGGGGAATGTGAACTGTGGGTTTGGTAGAGTTTATTTTTCCATATTCTATGAAGAGAATGATCTCTTCTCAAAGACAGAAGTAATATTTTTAACATATGTTGTCACAAGTAAATAGCAATCAAAAGGAGAAAATAACTTTTGTATTTTTTTAACACATCCGATAGCTTTGACGAGAGTTCTCTTTGTTACTTTTGGGGGAGGGCACCCTGTTCAATGCCACGCCAGCAGTCCAGGATTGGATTTGTTACACACACACACACACACACACACACACACACACGCACACACAAATAAAACACAGAAAAAGCACTGTATGTTTCTCTTTGTGGGGTTATGAACACAAAAGTCCTCACTATCAGCCACTCTACTGCCCTCCGCACGTTCTGGGTGGTCAAGAGGTTACCTGCCCCTGAATAGACTAGGAAGCTTAGTGTGGTCTCACTGCGAAGATGGGCCTTGACTTGAAAATCCATCCATATAGCTGATGGCACCACTAATGGGTCCGGGGAGAAATTCCTTATCTGCTTTTGGACCCAGCAGCACACACCAAACATGAGGGGAAGGAAACTCAGTCAGGCACTAGAGAAAACGGACTCAAACGTTAGCAACAAAAGCCTTTCCTTCTTTCAGCCGGCAGCGGCAGCTATTTTGGGGAGCAGCTGTGGTTGTTACATAAACAGAGACGCAGCCAAAATTTCATGCTTTTTATCCTGCTTCAAGCAGAAAAAAATGCAGGGAGAGTTCAAGTCGCCTAGGGTTTTACATCCCCTCCCTTTGTATGGTTTTTTTGGCCAAGTGACTAAAATAGTTTTCCTCAACTGTAAACGGACTGCTGAGCCCCACCTCAGACTTGTGCCCCACCTCAGACTTGTTCACTGTTCCAAGGATGACCTTTTCCCGAGATCCCTTGCTCTTATCAAGCAAGAATGAAGCAGACACTGAACGCCTTCCATGTGGTGTCTCAGATAGCGTCTTTCCAGAAAACCACCACCTTCAACCGAGATAAAACATGCTCACATCGTTTTTCTTACAGTGTTTAACATTTTGACATGATACACACACACACAGAACCACATGTCCCTTGGAATCTGATTTTTGAGGGTTTCAAGTGTCGTTTCTGTGAACCAGTGGCTTTTCACCTGGGTTCTGTCCTCTGGGTTTAACACTGGCTACCTCGCTGATGTGCAAAAGTCATTTCACCTGCAGACACGCGTGGTACACTTAGATCTGAGAAGCGGGGTGGCCGAGCCGGTTGGCATGAAATGCTTATTATGTTATCAACACTCAAAACTGTCTGTTTTCCATTTGTCGGTTTTAATCATAAAATTGTCAAGTGATTTGTGTTTGTATTTGATTTTTTTATGCCTTCTGAAAAGGTCTAACGCAAAAACCTGTTGCCTTTCTCTCCCCTGCCCCGCGTATGTGAACTTTAACCACACTGCCTCAGATACAATGAAAAAATAATCTGGAAGCTAGTGCTTCTGCTGGCTGTTATTTCTGAGGCCTCAGGGAGATGGAAGGAGGGCGGGAGGGAAAGGGCCTGGCGGAGGGAGGTAGAAAAAGGATGAGAGATGGACCAAGGAGCATTTAGGATGGAGCAGGTCGAGGGAATGGCCGTGGGCCGGTGCGATGCAGGATCCAGCTGTTCAGCGGCCAGTGGGCAGGGCGGACTGTCGGCAAGATTTACTGCGGGATTACTCACGCCTTGTGCGCTCTGAGTTGCCGAATTGTAAAAGTTCAGCAGTCTGTGCGTAGCTTTCTTTTGGTTGGCGGAGATTTGGGATCACAGAGTACTGCTGTCATAATTGAATGCGTGTTTGTTACTGGCTGAGAAGCTTAAAAAGAGGCTTTTTAACCTCAGTGATGCCTCCGAGCCCCGGGCTGGAGCGCAGGGCGGTGTTATGGTCTATTTAGGGACAAAGAAGGTACAAAGTCTGGGGACAGAAAACTAGGTCAGCCCTAAGACACAGCAGCGGCTGCCCCCTGGCCTGCTGGGAGACAGGTCTCTCTCTTGGCGTCTGCAGCGCCCAGGCTGTGAGGTCGGGCTCTGATGCCCAGACTGAGGAGGAACCTCGGTTCTTTAGTCCTCTGTGCGGTACCAGCCTGCCCCACCTCCGTGCCGGGAGCTCCCCCAGGCTCCAGGGCTGCAACAGGAGCAGGCCCAGGGATGATGGCGCCCCCTTTCGGTCACAGTTTGTTATAACTTTGTCCTCCCAATTTCATTGAGACTTGCCTCTTAGGACCAGCCTCTCCTCTAAGCCTGCTAATTGCACCTCTTATGCAGTTTACCCAGTAGCCTATGAGGCCCCTTGGCATATTGATGGCAAGCCCTGCTTAGACATCGGCAAGAATTTAAAAGAGCATTTCCATGTCTATTGGTTTCAGAAAAGAAATTCAGTTAAATATGTCAGTTTGATGGGAAGAAAAATTATCAAATTCTTAGTCTAGGAAAATACTGACTCTAAATCTTGGACTCTGGGACTCATAAATTTTTTATGAAAGGCAAAACAATTGGCTCTCTCCTTCCTCCTCCCAACTCCCTCATTAAAAAAAAAAAGTATCAGATTACACTGTATAATTTTACATAAAATCTGCTTTCCCCTGAAAGATGTGCTCAGAGCTTTCTTTCTTTGTACCTCTCAGAAATTAAACTTTTTGCTATGTTGCTTAAAATCCTAGTGGAAGATGTTGCCGAATTGTAAAAGTTCAGCAGTCTGTGCGTAGCTTTCTTTTGGTTGGCGGAGATTTGGGATCACAGAGTACTGCTGTCATAATTGAATGCGTGTTTGTTACTGGCTGAGAAGCTTAAAAAGAGGCTTTTTAACCTCAGTGATGCCTCCGAGCCCCGGGCTGGAGCGCAGGGCGGTGTTATGGTCTATTTAGGGACAAAGAAGGTACAAAGTCTGGGGACAGAAAACTAGGTCAGCCCTAAGACACAGCAGCGGCTGCCCCCTGGCCTGCTGGGAGACAGGTCTCTCTCTTGGCGTCTGCAGCGCCCAGGCTGTGAGGTCGGGCTCTGATGCCCAGACTGAGGAGGAACCTCGGTTCTTTAGTCCTCTGTGCGGTACCAGCCTGCCCCACCTCCGTGCCGGGAGCTCCCCCAGGCTCCAGGGCTGCAACAGGAGCAGGCCCAGGGATGATGGCGCCCCCTTTCGGTCACAGTTTGTTATAACTTTGTCCTCCCAGTTTCATTGAGACTTGCCTCTTAGGGCCAGCCTCTCCTCTAAGCCTGCTAATTGCACCTCTTATGCAGTTTACCTCAGTAGCCTATGAGGCCCCTTGGCATATTGATGGCAAGCCCTGCTTAGACATCGGCAAGAATTTAAAAGAGCATTTCCATGTCTATTGGTTTCAGAAAAGAAATTCAGTTAAATATGTCAGTTTGATGGGAAGAAAAATTATCAAATTCTTAGTCTAGGAAAATACTGACTCTAAATCTTGGACTCTGGGACTCATAAATTTTTTATGAAAGGCAAAACAATTGGCTCTCTCCTTCCTCCTCCCAACTCCCTCATTAAAAAAAAAAAGTATCAGATTACACTGTATAATTTTACATAAAATCTGCTTTCCCCTGAAAGATGTGCTCAGAGCTTTCTTTCTTTGTACCTCTCAGAAATTAAACTTTTTGCTATGTTGCTTAAAATCCTAGTGGAAGAATAAGGCCTGGTCAGGGAGAGGGGAGATATATTTAAAGGCATAATGAAAAGGTGGCTCGAAGCTGGAAGGTGGCTTCTCAGTGGCGCAGGTGGGTGGCTGAACACGCCTCCCTGCCCCACTCTCCACCCCAGGAGCTTGTGTGAAGCTGGGTGAAGCAGTCAGCTTCCACACAGCCCAAGTCCCTGCCACAACCTTTGGAATCTCAAGGATGAGCTGTACAAATTGCCTTTGCCAATGAATGGACATGTTTTTCCAAGGGGGGAAAATGCCCTTGACGTCAGTCACTTTTTGTATGTCTCTGGAAGAGAGTCAAGTGCCATGGAAGAATATGAGGTTTGTGGGTAAATAGATTTACTTTTGTGAGAGACCTTAGGATGGGCTCACTAGTTATGCCATGCTTTTCAGGAGAGTCTTGTACCTTACCTGGGATCTAATCTAATCTTAGGAAAAGAGGAAAAGGAACTAACTTCTATTATTTAAACTCACTCTGTGCCAGATACTGTGCTAGGCATTTTTATAACTGTCTTGTCACAATAATCCTGGGAAGTCAATCAGTTAGCCCCATGTTCTGAGTAGTGTATCTTAAGTGTAGAATGCATCTATCCAACATAAATGCCCATGTTGAAAGAAGGAAAGATGTCATTCAAGTGCTTTTCAAAAATTATTATTATCCTGCCCTTTGCAACGTAACACTGTGAAAACAACCCTTTGGGGCCATCTCCCTCTTCCAGAGTCTCCTGGGCTCATCACCAGCATGGTTTCCCCATGGAGAGTGTTTTCTTGGCCTTCCCATATCTGATGAGCGTCACACAAACCAGGAAAGGCTAGAAGGGTGTTAGTGCCTGCAAGGAAAAGACTTTGGGGTTTTAGACACATCTCTTTCTCCTTGGAATACTTTCAGCATCTGGAAAAGAAGGCTGCTGTCTATAGTTAGGCATCCGACGTGGCCAGAATGGGCTTTTGAGTGCTCTGATTTCTTTCCTGGGTCCCAAGTCTTGTTTAATCCCAGAATGCATCCTTTGAAGAAAGTGAAAAGCCTTAACCTTCTGAGAAGTTTAAGAGAACCTGACCTCCAAAGGTGGAGGAAAGGCAATGCCTAGACCATTAACTTGAAATTCTTTCTTGTGGGCTAGGGTTTGGCGTCTCTTTTTGATCTTTGGACTGGGAGCTCTGTGTTTCCCAAACTAGCATAAGCTTGAAACTAGATGCAAATCTCTTTCGAGACCTTAAATGTTTTAGATGGTCATGTAGTGACCTGAGTAGGCTTTTAAATAACTTGTTCAAAGGTCAGAAGAGTCTGAGAATTCCCCAGAGTTCCTTTCCTCGCTTCTAAGGCACAACAGCCTCTGAAGAAGATGATTCATGTCGCCATAGCAACTGTTAAAGGTGCTGCCTAGAGGGGACCTGCCTCCACCCTCACTTTCTTAGCTTGAAAGAATCAAAAGAGTTTCCTTGTGTCAAGGGGGTGCTATGTCCAGTCTTCTCATGAAAACTGTCCCCAAGATTCCTGCTTCTAACATGGTAGCTGTCAAAATCCTTTAAGATGGTGTCGGAACTGACTCTTATCTCTTGGAAGCCAGAGAAAAATTGCTTTAATTTAGCAAGATTCACCCCTAAACCAAGGCCCTATTCTAATACTGTCTTCCCTCTCTGCTCTGAATGCTCCCTTCTTCGCTTTCCAAGGGTTATTTGTAGCCCAAGCCTTTGCATCTGATTAAGACTTACGAGGCAGTAAAAATGAACGCCACAAACTCGAACTCGGCCAAAACTGCCTTAGGGTCCCTTAAGTTGGAAAATAGCTCTAGAATGTTGGAGACCACTGGGCTTGGATCCAAAGGTATTGAACAGCCCCTGGTTTCTGCCTTTTCAGTCCAGATCTTCAGAGACTCTTCTCCCTTGACAGTCAAATGAGCAAGGGAAGTTTCGAGGTAGATTGCAAGCCAGCTTTTCCATTCAGAGCAAAATGCAAATTCAGTTTTGAATTTTTGTATCAATTTTCCTGGAGCAGAACTAGGCAGCTGCTTTATTAGGACTCTAAATTTGGATCAATTTCCTAACACACTCATATACACACCACAGAAAGATACATGGAGAAAAAAACATACTTTATCATTTAAGTACTTCAAGAAGAGCTGCATTTTGTCTAGGAAAAGCTAGTGATCACGTTCTCCAAAGTCTGAGTGAGACCCAAATAGGAGGATGGAAATCTGCTGGTCATCTGGCCTCGTGCCCCCTCTGTGCCCGGATGCCTGCCATTAGCATCTTCCACTCACCTGGGCTCCCCTACCTGGACTCTGTTGTTAGCAGTCCTTCCAACTTTGGGCAATACAGCACACGAGCCAGGTCCAGGCGTACCCCCCAGCATTTCTCACAGTCTCCCACTCAGCCAGTGTGGCCCCAATTGCAGCATTTCACCAGCTCTACTGGGACACAACAGCCCTAGGGAGTGGGGCTGGGCCCCTTCATCCAGGTTGGCCCAGAGGTAGCATTTTTAGCATTGCCTTCCCCGATGTGCTTCCCTTGTGGCTCAGCTGGTAAAGAATCCTCCTGCAGTGGGGGAGACCTGGGTTTGATCCCTGGGTCAGGAAGATCCCCTGGAGAAGGGAAAGGCTAACCCACTCCAGTATTCCGGCCTAGAGAATTCCATGGACTGTATAGTCCGGGGGGGGGGGTCTCAAAAAGTCAGACATGACTGAGCGACTTTCACTCACTCACTCCCCAGTGTCTAGGACTCAGTTATTTAACAGAACATTTGGAGCATCTTGTTATTAGCTCCAGGCACTGAGCTAATGGCCAGCAGTACACGGATGACCCAAACCTAGCTCCCGCCCGCGAGGAGCCCACCGTTAGTGGGGAAGACAGTGTGGGAAGCGGTGCTGCAGGAAATTCCTTCGGGGTGCCGAGGGAGAGTCTCAGAGGGGCAGCCACCCAGCTTTGTAAACCAGGGGCTTCCCAAAAGAGGGGACTTAAAAGCCCGAGGGTACCAGAGGCCTGAGGGAAAGCAACACAGAGGGCCTTCAGGCTGAGGGGACAGCATGGGACACAGGCGAAAGGAGGGCCAGTGTGGCCAGGGCCCCAGGCACAGAGGTGGCTGGAGTGGGAGCTGAGGTAAAAGCCCGAGTGTACCAGAGGCCTGAGGGAAAGCAACACAGAGGGCCTTCAGGCTGAGGGGACAGCATGGGACACAGGCGAAAGGAGGGCCAGTGTGGCCAGGGCCCCAGGCACAGAGGCGGCTGGAGTGGGAGCTGAGGAAGGAGAAGAGACACAGGCAAGGCAGCCAGGGACCCCGCCCCGGCACCTAAGGGAGCTGTGGGTGCTCGGCTCTCTGAAGCCCACTTCTGAGGCCTCCAGAGAGGTAAGTGTGGTCCCTGTCGGGACTCCTGGTCCCATCTTCACCATGGAAGGGCACAGATGCTTCCTGAGATGATTTATTCCCGTGTATCCTCCACCCGTGCCCCAGCTCCTGGTCCTCTCCCCCAGAGCTGTTTGCTCTCAAGGGCTTTACCCCAGGCTGGATTTAGAGACATACAGGGGACAGCTCTGGGTCACCCTGACCTGTCTGTAGAGCCACCCAGACTAAAAATACCTCCTAGGAACTGGCTGGCCTACAGCTCGGGATGAGGGTACACCCAAAGATAAATACATGGGAAGCCGCCAAGGATTTCCCCACCCTGGGTGTGAGGCCTTCATTCTTTCTACCCACAGGCAGCCTCCCTTGGACAGCCTTTCCCTGGGTTGGGTCCCACCTGGTGGCCGAGCCTCCGCTCTGTCTGCAGTGTGCACCTGTGTCCTGCCAAAGAAAGGGAAATTCAAACAAAACACAAAAGCACAGATGGACTATATGCACGTGGAAAATCCCTGCTAGCCCGGGCAGCTGCTGAGCCTCATGGGGACGGGGAGGCCCCCCAGAGGGCTCGGAGACAGCAGGATCTCTCCGTGCAGACAACTCCAGGTGCCTTTTAGGCTTTCCTAAGAACTTCTTTGGAGCTCAGAACATTGGGTTTCTCTTCCCCTTGCCCGCCCCCCTAGATAAATTGTTAGAAGGAGAAGAAAAAGAATTAGATGCATCCAAACACTAGCTGTGAGAGTGCATGGTTTCTAGAAACTCCAGGCCACAGCAGGCAGCATCATTTCCTTGAGAAGCTGAAGGCGTTGGGGGCTGAAAGCAGTTTTCCCAGCTGAGTGGCTCAGATCTTCTGCCCAAGGATCCCCAAGAGCTCCGAGGGCTGCTTAGGACTCACCTTCTTCGCACAAACCCCACAGCTGCCGTCCTGGCTGCAGGCTGGCATGTTCGCCAGCCTTCTGGACTCAGAAAGACTGTCGCTCACACACCTACTCTTTTTCCCAGATATGCCTCTGGCTCCTTGCAGAGGAATTTTCTAATTCTGTGTCTTGTGGTTCCCACGCGAATTTCACAGCCGCCTAGGCGTTTTGATGAGAATCCAGCCTGTGGTCATCACGACGCTGGAAACTGACAGAGCGTGTGGCCTCAAATACACCTGCTTTAAAGCGAAGGCCTAGAAGGTCACCAAGCGGGGGTGTGGTCATGGAATCTGGCCAGGACTGCCTTCGGGCAGCATCTCCCCATCGTCTGCCCTGGTCCAGCTCCCTCTCCATCACCGGGAAGAGATCAAAAGGCTTCCTAAGGTGCCAGGGTCAAAGGCTGTGTCTGTGCTCTTCCCAGGGGCGTGTGTGTTTTCCTGAGGATAAGGCCTTAACATTTAAGGGAAATCGAGCAGCGGGACCAGGAGGCCTCAGCTCTTATTCAGGTCTGGAAGGTAATCTTGAGGCTTTGCTTTTCTGAGCACCTGCAAAAGCTTCTCAGAGGGGCTTGAGCGCCCAGCAGGGCAGCCTCCCCAGGGCTCCACATGCACACGGATTCTGTGCAGCAGTGGGTGCCCATCTCTTTGGCCACACATGCCTATCAGCAAAAAACCTTGCAAGATGTAGCCCCCATATCTTTATCAGTGTATTTAAAGTATATATTCATATACTGCTCTACTAATATATTAGGCACATTTTTTTTAAAGTACACAGCATAGAAATTTTTAAAGAATAAGCTAAAAAATACTATAGACAAGAGGTTCTAGTATTTTCTCTCTGAACCCCTGAGGTTTGGGTGCCCCCTCGTAGGTGCACAGCCACTTTGGACACCACTATTTTAAGAGCAAATCAGCACACCTTGATGGCATGCTTTCCCAAACCCTGTGCTGGCACTCGGCCTGCAGAATAGGAAGGTCTTGAAGCAACCTCCCCCACCCCCACCCAGGAGCTTCTGGTCTGGGAGATAGGGCAAGCAAGCTCTCAAACCACAGAAGCTTCGAGAGTTCAAAACCCCATCCAATAGGAGAGCTGTTCCTAGACAGTAGTGGCTGTAGGTGCTAAAAGAAGATCAGATACACTGTACAGAGCAGTGGGGTTGCTCATCTTCCCTCTCTGGGTCTCCAGAAAAGGACATTTGGCAATATCCCCAACTCGCTCATGACTGACATTCTTTGACCCCTCCAAGTGCTTCAGCAGTACTATAATTCCCCACAGCACCAGTGGGTCCACGTCGCTTGAATATTATTTTTGATTTGACCACACAGATGTGATGATGATTCTGTTTCATTTGAAAAGGGTCTGAGAAAGTGTACAGGTCTAATTATATATACATATTTATACATGTGTATTTTTGTTTATTGTTACATTTTGACATTGGACTTTCTATTAAATAATTTTTAACAGTTGACCTGACTCGGTTCTTTTCTGTGCCTTTCTGTTTTCCTGGATCTCAGGGACAAAGGCCGTGGTCTGCAAAAGAGCTCGGGGTCCTGTCTCTCCACTCTTTTGTCTTCTTCCCTATTGTATGCACGGAAGTTCAGGTTCTTCTGTTTTACAGGGAACGTGCTCGCCAAGCACCCACTTGGAAAGCCCCCAACCTTGTTTCCATACTTTCAGCTTCCAGGGACAGTCAGCTTCTGCAGATTCAGAGCCTCGCTGTCCCCTCAGCTTCTGCAAACTCAGAACGTCATAGATTTGATGAAGCTGCAAAAATGAACAAGGATAAAAAATGATGCCATGAGCTTTTCAAATCTCGTGTGCGTCACTCCCCCTCCACCACACACACACTCCTAGATGTGAGACCTTGGTCAAGTTACTTAACCTTCCTGAACCTGCTTACCTTACAGTTTTCTCATAGGTTTGATCTGAGATCACATAGTAAATGCTTAGTAAACCACCACTCACTTTCTGAAGGCACTCATTCAGCTGATACCTGCCATTTACACGATGTATGCCAGGCTCTGGGGTCTCCCAAGAAGAGGAACAGAGATGAGAAGATTTAAGGAACAGTATGAAAATGAGGTATGTACCTCATGAGGTGTGAGTCTCTCTCGTGGCCCACTCTCAAACTCCATGGCTAACTACCACATTCTGGAGGCTGAAAACAATTGACTCTCCCATACGCTCACCTTCCAGGATCTACCAGAGAGAAATGTACATGTACACACAGTCTCAAAGTGTGAAGCCACAGTTTTTCTTGGCTCTGTCTTCCCTGTGGCATCAGCCTGTTCACCCCTGACAAGCACTGGTCTGGTCAGCCAGCCCTGCCAGCCTCTCTCCACGCTTCTCCCTGGCTCTAGTGAACAAATTTCCTCCACGATTTCCTGATGGTTTGGTGGTGAGAATAAGGGTGGGAATGGTGAAGGGAGAGGGAGCGGGGGTCTGCCAGCCAAGGGGGCGGAGCTGATAACCAAACCAGACCTTCTCCTGACGGCAAATGGGGCTGGGAGCTCAGATTCACTGCTGAGTTTTACGGGCTGTCAAACACCACAAAAGCCCAAGCTTCTGCCCAGAGTAAACCTGGGACCCAAGCTTGTTCTTTCAAAAACAATCAGCCTGTCTCTCCCATCTCAACCGCCTCGTCCTCTGTCACCGCCCTTCTCCTCCTGCCCTCAATCTTTCCCAACATCAGGTCTTTTCCAAGCTTGAGGGGCTTCCTAACCTCATTCCCACATCCCCACTGCACCCCACACGCATACACCTGCTGGCTCCCAGTAGCCCTGATAGGGAACTTCGGGAGCTTCCGATAAGCTCAAGCCACAGAGGCATCAAGCTGCAGAGAAGATCCTGGACCACCCCTCGCGTCTGCTCCCCCAGGCTCTTGTAGGTGACGTCAGGGTCTAGCCCGCCTGTCACAGCTGGACTGAAGCCTGTGCATGGTTTGCCTGGAGCTCACTTGCTTGGAAGCAGGAGAGGTGGGAAGTGCCACGTGAGTGATGGAGGGGAGAGGAAGACTAATGTGATAGCGCCCCAGCGCTCAGCAGTTTGGAGGGAAATGAGACCACGAGTCCCAGCTGTGAGCACTGCACACACTCAAGCCTGGCCCAGGGATGGCCCTAGGGGATAACGTTTCTCCTCATGACATGGTCTCCCGGCCACAGTCACCTGTCACTGCCCACTCACCCTTCCCATCCCCAAAGCTCAAAGTCATCTGGTGGGGAGCACGAAGCTTTAACTTTCTAGATTCGTGTCATGTTACCCACTCTCACAGAACCCAGCTTCCATCAGCCACTGCTCCTAGCCCAGTCCTCACGCTATGCTTCCCAGGTGGCACTAGCAGTAAAGCGCCTGCCTGCCAACACAGGAGACAGATGCAGGTTCAGTCCCTGGGTGAGGAAGATCCCCTGGAAGAGGGCACAACAGCCCACTGCAGTATTCTTGCCTGGAGAATGCCATGGACGGAGGAGCCTGGAGGGCTGCCGTCCATGGGGTCGCAGAGTCGGAGCGCGCACAGGAGCGCGCACACCTGCCGTGTTTATTTCCTACTCCGGCTCCTGACTGCCCTCAGGGAACGCTCCCTTTTCTTATTACAGAAAATTGCACTTCTTTTGAGGTCCAGTTAAAACTGGCCACGTGTATGAGATCTCATCTTAGGACCCAAGATATGCCAAGCTTTCCTGCCAAAGAACGTCCCTTTCAGCAGGGGCCAGGTGGGGGTGGGGGCAGAAGCCCTGAGAGGCTTGAGGCACAGAGAGTTCCCGTGTCAGACTAGGTCTCCAAGTGCAAGGTGGAGCCCAGAAACCAGGTCAAGTTCAGAGTCTCACTAAGGGCCAAGTTGCCGGGACTAAAGAAGGCTGAGCCATGGCCGAGCCCTGTGCAGGCTGCTCGCAAGCCTGAAAGCTGTGATGGTCATGGAGGCAGCATTTAAGGAGAGAGCGAAGCATCTATGTGCAAGGAGAGGCATGAAATAAATCAGCGACAAGAAGACAGTGTGCAGTGTGGGGAATTATGCTCATTGTCCTGTGATAACCTACAACTGAGTGTAATCTATAAAACTACTGAATCACTGCTGTACACCTGAAACTAATATAATATTGTGAATAAACTATACTTCAAAAGGAAGAGAAGGAAGGCAGGGAAGAAAGAAACGGATATGTGTGCCAAAGTACACATTACAAACAAAGTTGTAGCATTTCTAACTGGGAAAAATGGAATGTACTCTTAAAGCCCATCAAAAAGAGAATGGATGAATAAATAGCAGTTTCATTAATCCTGGGTGAGCGTGGATAAACCTCAAAAACAGGGAAGTGGGCGAACATCCTGCAGAGGATGCAGTGTGACGCCATTTACATAAAGTTTGAAAGCTGGTAACACCATATCATACGCTGTGAGTGGACGCCCATGTGTATAGTAATATGCATAGGGAAACATACATGGGAAAGACAAATACCAGTTTCAAGAAAGGAGGGAAGGGGACTTCCCTGGTGGTCCAGTGGCTGAGACTGCATTCCCAATGCAGGGCACCCCAGGTTCAGTTCTGGTCAAGGCACTAGATTCCACCTGCTGTAACTAAGAATTTGCATGCCACAACTAAGACCCCACACAGCCAAATAAATAAAACTAAATATTAAAAATGAATTTTAAAAAATGATTAGGCATACATAAGATGTAAATTATAGAAGCTCATTCTTAAAAAAATAAAAAGGAGTGGGGAGGGGAAATGGCACAGGGGTGAGTTAACAATGTTTCAGTGTTTAAAAAAATTAACTTGAGCAAGGACATCCCTGGCAGTCCAGTGGTTAAGACTCACACTTTCAATGCAGGGGGTTCAATCCCTGGTCAGGGAACTAAGATCCCACGTTGCCTCTGCAGAGCAGCTAAGCCTGTGCCCCACAACTAGAGAGCCTGCATGCTGCAACCAAGATCCGACACATAGTAAAAAATTGTTTTAAGTAACTGGAGCAAATATGGGAACTATGGTACCTGTGAATTTGCAATATATCCCCTGTGCTCTTTTTGTATGTTCAAAGAGCGACCTCGTGCCAGGGATCAGCTGCAGCTGATCTAGGCTCAGGGGCTGTTGTCAGCCACAGCTGAGACACCAAAGCTCTGGCAGGGAATGGACGCCACTCCTTTTGGAGCTCTGGGAGCTCTGGAAATCTGTGCTTCAGCTCATATTTTGAGGTCCTCTTCTCTAGTTTTCCCACACAGAGGGCAGGTACCCTGAAGTCCCACAGCCCCTAGCAGTAAGCTGCACACAGAACTGGACTCAGCAAACTTTAATTTAGTGAAGGTTATGCTAATATCTGCTGTTACAGCAAAATGATTCAGTTATATGTATATGTATATGCATTCTTTCTCATATTCTTTTCCATCAGGGTTTATCACTATTGAATTTAGCTCCCTGCTGCATACAGTAGGATTTTATTGTTTATCCATCCTGTACGTAATGATTTGCATCTGCTAATCCCAAATGCCCAGTCCTCCCCTCCCCCACCCCCCACCAACAAACACAAATCTGTTCTCTGAGTCTGTGAGTCTGATTCTCTTGCGTAGATAGATTCATTTGTATGGTGCTTTAGATGCCACTTGTAAGCAATATCATATGGTATCTCAGCAAATGTTTTGTGATCTGACTTCTCTCATTTTTGCTGTGAATGAAACTCAATCACCTCATGTGTGTTCCCATTTGGCATAACACACCCTGTCCACATGCATCTCCCTGCAGGCTGCTCAACCCACCTGGGGGCTCACACATGGCCCTCAGACCTGCCCACGACTACTTTCCACAAGGCTCTGAAACATGGTCTCCTAGCGAGGAAACGTTGAGGAAAAGGCTTGGCAGATGTGGAGTGATGCTGGAGAATAAGAGAGAATTCCGCTTGCTAGAGAAGGAACTTCCTAAGACTTAGTGAGCTGTTCAATGCTGTTTTAAACATCAGAGTTGAAATGCCTGCCAGAGCTCTCCTTCCAGAACTTTTTTTTTAAATTGGAGCACAATTGCTTCACAATGTTGTGTGTTTCTGCTATACAATGAAGTGAATCAGCTTACGTAGAAACATATCCCCTTCCCCTTGAGCTTCCCTCCCACCACCTCTAGGTCATCAAGGAGCCCTGAGCTGAGCTTCCTGTGCCATATAGCAGCTTCCCACTAGCCATCCATTCTACACACAAGAGTGTATAAACACCAATCCCAAGAGTTATATGGCTCAAACTAATGGCTTTAAGAGTGAATAAATGCTAGGGGTGAGTAGGGCTTGAGAATCACACATATACACAATAAAAGAGAAGGTGTCACTTAGACAAAGCTCGTTGGTTCATCTAAAGACAAGCTTTCATTAACGGTCTACTCTGGGGGAATGGTTCTCAACCGTGGCTGCAGGTTAGGTTATCTGGGAGGTTTTCAGACGACGACCAACGTCCAGACCTCAGGTCACTCAAGTCAGGATCTCCAGGAGCAGGGCTGGGTATTTTTAGGTATCTCCCCAGGCCACTGTGAGGCACAGGGAGGGTCCCCAGGCCACTTGCGCACCCAGTATGCCACTGAGATGGTCACCAGCAAACAAAGATGGACAGAATGAACCCTGCCCCCAGGGAGCTATGGGAACAGTAGTGCATGCTGGACCGTCCACACACTCCAAGGGGCTGTAAGAGCCCGGAAAAGGAAACAGCCAACTCTGCTACCAGTCATGATGATGAGAATGAACCAGGAAAGGTGAGGAATGAGGAGGACTCCAGGTGACACATGAAGGTGAGTCCCTCTTGGTGGTGGACAAGAGAGTGAATCAACCCCCAGAAGATGAAGGGCTCAGGCTAGGGAAAGGCCTCAGGGTTTATCGGGTGTCCAGGCAGGATTTCGCTTAAGCCATTCTGAAGAAAGAGAATTTCGTGAACTCCCCGACTCTGAACGGGAGACTTAGCCCTCATCGCTGACCCCAGGTCATCGCTGACCCCAGGTCATCGCTGACCCCAGGTCATCGCTGACCCCAGGTCATCGCTGACCCCAGGTCATCGCTGACCCCAGGTCATCGCTGACCCCAGGTCATCGCTGACCCCAGGTCATCGCTGACCCCAGGTCATCGCTGACCCCAGGTCATCGCTGACCCCAGGTCATCGCTGACCCCAGGTCATCGCTGACCCCAGGTCATCGCTGACCCCAGGTCATCGCTGACCCCAGGTCATCGCTGACCCCAGGTCATCGCTGACCCCAGGTCATCGCTGACCCCAGGTCATCGCTGACCCCAGGTCATCGCTGACCCCAGGTCATCGCTGACCCCAGGTCATCGCTGACCCCAGGTCATCGCTGACCCCAGGTCATCGCTGACCCCAGGTCATCGCTGACCCCAGGTCATCGCTGACCCCAGGTCATCGCTGACCCCAGGTCATCGCTGACCCCAGGTCATCGCTGACCCCAGGTCATCGCTGACCCCAGGTCATCGCTGACCCCAGGTCATCGCTGACCCCAGGTCATCGCTGACCCCAGGTCATCGCTGACCCCAGGTCATCGCTGACCCCAGGTCATCGCTGACCCCAGGTCATCGCTGACCCCAGGTCATCGCTGACCCCAGGTCATCGCTGACCCCAGGTCATCGCTGACCCCAGGTCATCGCTGACCCCAGGTCATCGCTGACCCCAGGTCATCGCTGACCCCAGGTCATCGCTGACCCCAGGTCATCGCTGACCCCAGGTCATCGCTGACCCCAGGTCATCGCTGACCCCAGGTCATCGCTGACCCCAGGTCATCGCTGACCTCAGGCTGCAGCCTATGCCTCCTCCTGCTAGCAGTGTTCCTCACCCCACTGCTCCTCAGCTCTCAGGGTGCCCCAGGCTCTGGGAGACACCTTCAGGCTAATACACAGCATCTCAGAAAGGAGCCCCCTCCCATCAAATCGACAAGCCTCAGGGAAGGCAGCTCCCACCCCCAGGAGAGCTGGGTCCCCTTTACAAGGGGGCTGGGAGCAGTGACTGCTCATCCTCTCTGCAGCATCTCTCAGCTGAACACACAGAACAGGACCTTGTGTGGGGCAGAGCCAAAGTGTGGGGTGGGCGTTATAATGGTTATAACTGGGGCTGCTGGGGCTGAACTCCTGGTGAGTTTGGGAACTGCCAGCTGGGATGTTACCCGAGACATAAGCATCCCCTCACATGGGGCAGCCAGGCTCGCGGCTGGAATTTCAAGCACTTGCTCCAATTGTTCCCAGAGCTGTGGTCATTGGTATGCTTGGCACTTGGTCATTGACCTGACACTGGGTTCTCATGGTTTGCTCTCCTATCTGGGACGAGAGCCTTGAATATAACCAAGACAGACAGTATCCTATAAAAAGCAGTTGTAAAGACTGGTCTGCCTCCTCCCTGCTTCCCAGGGCCCCAGCTGTGGGGTGAGCCTGGGGCTGGCTGGTTCCCCCACAGTCCTTTTGTGTTGGCTGAAGCCTCCCCTGAACACTTCTCATCAGCTACAAACCAAGGCTGGGGCCCACAGGGATATGAGTCTCCCATGGTCAGACTGGAATACAAATGGAGTTGCCGATTTAAAGATCAGGTTAGATGGTGTGGGATGGGCGGGCCATGCAGAGCAGAAATTCCCTTCCGAAGCTCCATCATTCTACATGTGAAAATTCAAATCACTAACAAGGCTCTGTCTGTTTTCAGCTCCCACCCCCTCTTCCCAGGCCCTTGGCTGAAAAAGGAGAAAGGAAGCTTTAAATGGTCACCCTAAATCCTCTTTTATCCTTGACATAATCTTCAGGATTTGTGCTCCTAGGGACTCTGGAATTCTGGTGCCCCGGGGCCCCCTCTGACTCCTGCCAGGGGCCACAAACATCTCATTTCCTCCTCTCCTCCCCTACACAAAATTATAAGGAAAAAGCTTGAGGATTTTCCAAACTATAAGTAAACAGGGTCACTGGTATTAAGTAAGAAGACCCAGGTAAACTGAAGTCTCTTCATACACCGAAACTTGGTCATGATCAGAGCTGATTTCCATCGTCAGGTCCCAGGTGACATGGACTTCTCAGCAGAAGCCAAGTCTACCAAACGCTGACAGTCACTGGGGGACAGTGTGACACCAAGGCCCTCAACTGGTCCCCAGCTGACCCATCCTCATCACAGTCACTGCCACATACCAAACAGAGACGAAGTGTTCTCTCACATAATCCTTCAGATACCCCCTGGGAAGCTTTATAGCTGGGGAGACTGAGCCACAGAGAGATTGAGTAACCTGCCCAAGGACACACCGCGTGCATGCCAGACCCAGGATTAGGTCATCTGACTCAGAGGGCTAGCTTGTAACCACTCAGCCTGACGCCACTCATGTGTGCCTTGGGTCAGCGTGCCACGTCGTCTCTGCTTGATCACATTCTTTGCCTGGGCCACCTCTGAGCTACCTTCTCCAGCTTCCCTCCAGTATTCTCATCCTTCCTTCCATCTCATCTTCCCTTCCTCCAGTTGAAACAGCTCCCCTAAATGTGTCCCTCCTCAACCAAACCCACCATGTACTCCTCATACACATACGCCGCTGTGAGACGTGGAAGGGACCCCGGCAGCCCTTCCTGCACAGCATCTACCCCTGGGGCTTCCTTACTTTTCTTTTCTTTTCTCCTTCCTCCTTTCTTCTCTCCCCCTCCCTCTCTCGCCCTGTCTCCCTCTCCCCCGTTCTGCCTTCCCAAGCTTTCCACTTACCTTCCCAGCTTTTCTGCATGCCAGCTAGATAATCTGGAGTCAGCAGATCATTCAAAGGAGGTCGCACGCGTTCCATAATCTTCCCCCAAGACCAAGCCTGAGAGACCTGTCCTCACGACAGGGTCAGCCCAGCATTCTCCGGGCCCTGCCAGCAGAGGGGGTGCTGCTGCGCTCAGCAGAAGGCACTTTAAGAACTTACTCACAATGTGTTGTCACTGAATTTGTTTACCAATGTTACTTGACATCCTGGGCTAAGACCCAGCGAAGGCGGACCTCCAATCTACCCACACAGCCGCCTCCTCGCGGCACCTCGGAAGTAATCAATCTTTGCTGCCAATTGGCTGACCCAGGCAGCCGCTGAGTGCACGTGAAAACTAGGAGCCAATCAGCACTCCCCATAGCTTTTTTGAAAGATTCACACGTGTTTAACGTGTATAAAGCCAAAGAAAAACAGTCCTGAATTCTATAGCAGTATTCCATACAATTCATATGGCCGTAGAACCTACAACTCAACATGTACAAAAATAAAGTATATAGCAAACCCCACTTGTAAAGATGACATACTTTCATTTTTAGCTGCCAGGTTTGGGGATTGGGGGAATATCACACACACACACACACACACACACACACACACACACACACACAGAACCAGCACAGTGGAGCTAACCCATAGGGGCCCAAGGTGCAAGTGAGGGCGAGGAGAGGCACAAGTCCCAGGGAAGGAGCTGTGAGGAGGTCCTGAGGCAGTTAGAGGCCAAGCCAGAGCTCAGTAGCTTGTCCACCATGGAAGGACATGGTGGAGCCCACCGGTCAGACCCTTGGAGCAGCTGCGCTACTCCAGGAGGTTCAGGCAGTTCTTGGGAAACTCAGCTTCTAGCTGCTGTAGTGACAGCTGCCACGCTGGACACAGGATGAGTTTGCTATGGTCCTGAGAGATGCCAGTTTGCACCCAGCCATTACTGAGTGCAGGATGATGGTGCTGTGTGTGCAAAATCAGGTACACGGGTAGCTGGACTAGTCCAACACCTTCCCAAGGGTGCCCACCTTCAGCAAGTGTCCACTCATGGAATTTGGGAAATACGTGGAGCGTGATCTTCATGGAGGAGCTGAGATGGGAACTCACCGGTGAGGTGGAGCACTGTGCCATCACACTCTGTTTACCTCAGACGGATAGCAACAGGCTAGAGGACGAAATGAGTCCAGTCATTGGAGAACACCCCCACACTCGGCCACGCAGCTGACTCCCAAGGCTACACTTGTCCAAGCAGTCCCCCCACTTTGCTGACCCAGAAGATGGTGATGCTGGCAGAATCCTCAGCCTCCTCCTGCCTGACCTCTCAGAGGGCTTGGAGGCGTTCATGCTATGTGGCCAATACAACATGTCACCAAGGTGGCACTTGACCACTTCTCTGATCTCCTGGACCACTGGTTCCTCTTTTTCCCAGAGAGTCTTAGGCATAGTGTTCTCCAGGCCTTTATTGAGGACTGTGAGAGGCTTCCTGTCCCTGGGGTCCAGTCTGCTGGGAGCGATTGAAAATCTTCATGGACTAGTGGGGCAGGTAATGGGGGGTGGGCTGGGATGTAGCCAGAAAAACTGGTTTGAGCTGCTCATGAATGGTCAGGTGAGCAGTGGGGTCTGTCTACAGCATCTTCTGGAAGAGGCAGTTATGTGCTCGGGAATATTGCATTCATTCCTCTTGATCCAGAAGTCAGTAAGTTTTAGGCAAGAGATCTCAAAGGTGAGCTGCCCTTCTAACATGATGCACCCAGTGGACCCCACGACCATCTGGAAACGCTGCCTTTTGTTGCTTAACACCTCAGGAATCGTTTGTTGTTGTTTAGTTGCTAAGTAGCATCCTACTCTTTGGCTCCTCTGTCCATGGGATTTCCCAGGGAGGAATACTGGAGTAGGTTGCCATTTCCTTCTCCAGGGGATCTGCCCAACCCAGGGATCAAACTCAAGTCTCCTGCATTGGGAGGCAAATTCTTTACCACTGAGCTACTAGGGAAGCACTAGGTATTTAGATAAGCTCTTCTGCTCCCCAACATATTCTTCTTTGGTTGCCAGTCCAAATCTCCTATTTTCACCTCCAGATCCTCATTCAGGAAGACTCTGCCCAGCTTGAGATCCTGGTGAACAACCCGGTTTGGGTGCAGTCAGGGACTATCTGCTGCAGGTAGCAGCAGGTCTTGTCCTGGCTTGTGGATTTCCTCCACTGTTGTGGCTTCAAGAGAGATCTCCAGCAGCAGAGCCCCAACACGACCAACATGAAGTTCACGTCCTCAAAAAAGCTGTGGAAGCCTCAGACTACATGCTGGCAGGCAAGGGGCAGTGAATAGACCTCTCCCAGGTCATCGTCACCCTCTGGTGTGGCCTGAGCTGCAGTGACGTGGGTAGATCTTGCTTACAAATGCCTCCTTGGGGTCTTCATCAAGACAGAGATGCCAAAGCACTTGGCGAAGCTGCTCTTCCCCCAGAAAGCAGCCTGGGAGAACGTGTGGCCCACTGCATGGGTCCACTAGGCCTCTGGGATCTCTTTTGCCTGCTGGATGTCTGTAAGGGCCTTGGGAGCCTCAACTCCAAGGATCCAGTCTTTCCCGGGTGGGCTGGTGCCCCAGCCGCCTCTCTGTGGTGCCACCTCTCTTGTGTCCCTGGGAGCTGTTCCTCCGACTACACAGGGTCTGAGCAGAGGTTTGGCGCTATTAGTCTTCTCCCTGAATCAAATGCTGCTGTGAGAATGTTACAAAAGCTCTTCTCACTCTTTCTCTCTCTCCTTTTTTTTTCCCCCTCCCACAAATGGGGAGGAAGACATGAGGCAGCAGTGGCTTGGGTTCTCCAGGTACCCTGAGCAGGCTGGTCCCATGCCCCACACCCCATGCCCCACACACTCAGCATCCAGTCCCCAGGCGGGTTTGTTTCCTCCAGCAGAGGGCAAGTCAAGGGAAGGTGGTTTTATCAGATTAACTCTGACTGGTAAAAACGCTATCTCCCAGCCCCTGGGAGCAAGCTGACCCAGCTGCCTGTGTAACCAGTGGTTTCCAGGCTGGTGGGTGGTTGTTTTTCCTCCAAAGCCTTGGCTAGCTCTGCATCTCACCCAAGGGCTGCGGTTTGGGGAATGTTTTGAGTTGAAACATGCAGGCCCCTTGCGGCATTTGGAGTTCTGAGACCCTTCTGTGCTAAAAGGAAAAATGAATGGTCTATTTAGAAACTGCTAACAATTCACAGTGTAAAGAAAAGGCCACAATTCGGCAGCTGACGGGCTGGTGTTCTAAGGGTGGTCCCAGGGAAGCTGGCCGCATGGCAGTCGTGGCCCCTGCATGGGATATTCCATCTAGAAGACCCCCTACTAGTGGGGGCAGTGCTTCCAGAAAGCCTCTCCCTGGCTTTTTCTGGGCCCTTCCCCGAACATGCTCCTCCTGGGGCCTGTGGTGTGCTCGGGCCATGAACGAGACCACCTTTCCTAATCAGATGAGGTTTGCGTTTGAAAAAGGAAGGAAAGGTGACTATCTGGGAACACCCAAAACAGCTTCTCTTGGGTTTGAGTTGTGAGGTTTTCAGCTATCACAGACATAGACACGGTTCTCCTGAAGGAGGAAACAGCCTTTCCTGTAAAGGACAAAACACACTCTGGGTGTTTTTTTTTGCCACCAGAGGTGCAGAGGGCAGTAGTGCCCTGCTGCCCAGCAGAGCCACGAAGCAAAGGACACAGCCTCTCTCCTCACCCCCACAGTCTAGTCGGAAACACCGGTAAGAAAGAGCTATTGAGACGGATGGAAATAAATGACTGGAGAACACTTCCCACTCCTTTTGAATTCTGCCTTTTATCTCCCAGTATAATCTAGGCTCCGCAAGGGCAGGGACCTCATCTTACTCACCACTGGATTCCTGTACCTAACACTGCCACTGGCACATCGTAGACCTTCAAGAAATACCTGTTAGGTGAATGAATGAATGAAAGTCATGCTCCTTCTCATAGCCCCAGCTCCCAGCATAGCACTTGGTTCAGTAAATTCTTGATAAAAGAAGGACAAATGAACAAGAGCGTCTCAGAGCAGGGCTTTAAAGTATAAGCAAGTTAACCAAAAAGACTGAAAAGGAAAGGGGCAGGAGATTCCACAGGCAGAAAGGATGACATTGACAAAGGCAAGCACAGATGTGCAGTTTTCAGGGCACTTATTGGAAGTAGCCCAACATTTTACCTGAAAATAAATTTAAACAAAATTTTGCAGAAAAGCAGCAGAAGACAGTTTCCCCTGTGGCTCAGTGGTAAAGAATCCACCTACCAGTGGAGGAGACGCAGCTTTGATCCTTGGGTCAGGAAGATCCCCTAGAGAAGGAAATGGCAACCCACTCCAATATACTTGTCATGGAGAATCCCATAGACAGAGGAGCCTGGCAGGCTACTGTCCACGATGTCTCAAAGAGGCAACACGACTTAGCGACTAAGCAACAAAAAAGCAGAAGACCACCTAGGTGTTCTTTTTTAAAAATGTTGAACATTTAATAAACTGCCATGTAACATGGACGAGCGTTATACAGCCGTTACCACAATGAAGATGGCCATTTTGTGTGTGTTTCTAAATAATGCATAAAGTAAGCGGCAGAACGCAATTAAGCCTATGCATCTTCACTGTCTTGTGGCCAAATCAACAGCTGCATTTGGCTGCTGGATGCTGTAACTTTTCAAAATGTTTATATATTTTTAATAGATTGTCTCGTCAATGTTTTTAAATAGAGAAAAGAAGGATGTGGTCAACAGTAAAGGCCCCCAGTCTTCTCCTAGTGTCAAGTCCCAGGGAAGACATTCTAGGTGAGGAAAGGGATTCTATTTACATTTCTTTATTCTCTTGGGCTCCAAAATCACTGTGGATGGTGACTGCAGCCATGAAATTAAAAGACACTTGCTCCTTGGAAGAAAAGCTATGACAAACCTGGACAGTATGTTAAAAAGCAGAGACATTACTTTGCCAACGAAGGTCCATCTAGTCAAAAAGTCATGTATGAATGTGAGAGTTGGACAAAGAAGGCTGAGAACTGATGCTTTCGAACCGTGGTGTTGGAGAAGACTCTTGGGAGTCCCTTAATCCACAAGGAGATCAAAACAGTCAATCCTAAAGGAAATTAGCCCTGAATATTCATTGGAAGGAGTGATACTGAAATTGAAGCACCTGATGTGAAGACCCAATTCATTGGAAAAGACCCTGATGCTTGGAAAGACTGAAGGCAGGAGGAGAAGGGGATGACAGAGGACGAGATGAAGTCACAGGGCTGGCTGATTCATGCTGATGCTTGACAGAAAACAACAAAATTCTGTAAAGCAAATTATCCTTCAATTAAAAAATAAATAATTTTTTTCAAAAATCACAGGGCTGTGTGTTTCTACTGTATTGATTACACGATTTTTGTTAGCATGTGACAGAAGCTTAATGTAAACTAGCTCAAGTGAGGAATTCCCCTGTGGTCCAGTGGTTAGGACTCTGTGCTTTCACTACAGCGGGTATAGGTATCCCTGGTCTGGGAACTAAGGTCCTGCAAACCAGGTAGCACGGCCAAAATAAATAAGAACAATAATAACAAACTAGCTCGAGCAAGGAGAAGGAAGTGGCAACCCACTCCAGTGTTCTTGCCTGGAGAATCCCAAGGATGGTGGAGCCTGGTAGGCTGCCGTCTATGGGGTCGCACAGAGTTGGACGCGACTGAAGAGATTTAGCAGCAGCAGCAGCTCGAGCAAAAGAACTATCAAGGGCAGGAGCTGGTTCTTTCTAGGTTTCTGTGTGTGTGTGTGTGTGTGTGTGTGTGTGTGTGTGTGTGTGTGTACACTTAGGTATGTATCTATCATCTGTCAACCATCTGTCTATCTAATATTTAGGTTTTCTTCCTCCCAGAGTAACCTTACTCTCTCCTACTTCATATACCTCCTCTTTGCAGTCAAGGAAGCTTGCTTACATGGCCTCTGCAGCTTTGGGTCAATCCATATAAAAATCCCAAGAAAAGACTTTCGTGAGTTCTGCTTTGGATCACATGCCCACACCAGCACAATCTCTGTCACTATTGACCAGCCTGAGTCAAGGGCCCTCCCATGATGAACAGCACCTTGACTGCCAGATCTAGGAGAAGAGGAACTTCCTCCCAAAGGCAGAGAGGCAGAGGAAAATCAAAGCACGCATCACCCCCCAGCAGTCTCGCAGGCGCCCCAGGCAGCCCCGTGCCAGGTATGGACACGCTGACATCACATCTGCAATCAGCACAGGAGAAGGTATACTTTGAAAACACATTTTTCGTGTCTTCCTATAGCCTCTCTTCTGGGATTTGGTTTCTTACCTGTCAAGTGTATATGCTGGGCTAAGTTCACCTTTAAAAGTCTCTTCTGGGAATTCCCTGGTAATCCAGTGGTCAGAACTGCCTTTTCACTGCTGAGGGCATGGGTTCAATCTCTGGTCAGGGAACTAAGTCCCATCAGGCTTATGGCTTGACTGAAAAAGAAAAAAAGGTCCTTGAAAATATGACATTCTAGTATTTCTGAGATATTCACGCTTACACGTCCTGATATCATCAGAAGAATGGAAATGTCATCTTCCTTGGTTGATTAATTCAAGAGGTAGTTTTGAAATTTTTAACTTTGTAGTTGTCATTCATTTTAAAAACACTTAATCTATTGTTCTGCAAAGAAATCTTATCTTTTTCCCATAGAACATTTTTCAGTCTCACTCAGAATCTCAATTATTGGAATCATCATCTTTGAAAGAATAAGATATTTGGGAGCGAAGTATTTTAGATCCATCCCAATTTTTAATTCTTAGGCCCAAGCCTTTTATTATTTCTAATCTATCCAAGAAGATGTGGACAGGGAAATAATTACTCCCTTAGGTTATTTGGGGACCCCTTGACCTTGGTTGGAGAAGGAAGTGGCAACCCACTCCAGTATTCTTGCCTAGAGAATCCTATGGACGGAGGAGCCTGGTGGAGTACAGTCCACAGGGTCGCAAAGAGTCGGACACAATTGAGCGACTTCACTTCACTTCACTTTTGACCTTGGTAGAGAATAGAATTCCAGAAGGGGAGAATCTCTGAGCCAGAAATTGTTACTCTGCTGTGTCTGTTGAGTATCCATGATATACTTATGAAGTGCAAGGAAATCCGAATCACTGACGCCTTAGCCCTTCAGCGGGTGTGGGACTATGTGCCTCTTGAAGCACGTCCAGCTGCCCCACCCCCACCAACCCTGGGCCAGCACAGCACAGGTGCAGAAAAGGACACAAAGAAGGAAAATGTCTTAGGCAAGGTCAAGGGCTAGATGGTAAAACTCGAATTTTTTAAATTGGAGAATAATTGCTTTACAATGTTGTGTTAGTTTCTGCTATACAACAGCGTGAATCAGCTGTATGTATACATATAACGCCACCTTCCCACTCACCATCTCACCCCCCAGGCCATCACAGAGGACAGAGCTGAACTCCCCTCTAGTTCTTCCTCACATGATCTTCCTCTGTGTCCCCTTGGCCTCCAGCCACCTTCAGAGCCTCCTTTTCTAAGCCCTGAAACTAAGCCCAACCCTTCCTCACCCTCAGCTCCCAAGACCTGCTTGGCAGCGCCATGGCCCTGACCGCCAGCCACACTGGGCCTTTCAGTCTTGCCTCCCACAAGCATCTGGAGTGGGCACATCACTTCCAGGCATCTGTTGTGCTTGCAGAGAAAGCCCTTTCCTTAACCCAAGCCTCACAATCCAAATGCCTGACTTGGCGAGGGATCTTCTAATAGCCAAGCCTTTGTTTCATTAGGGAGCCTCTCCCTCACCACCACATGCTCTGTCTGAGGCTCCCTGCCCACAGTCACACTCCCCTGCACACAATGGAAGACCTGTGTCTTTCTTTCACAGCCCTGGGGATGTGACAGTGGATGCTGGGGCCACCTGCCAGTCCCTGGGGCTGCGGGAGTCTCCCCAGACTGGCAAGGGTGACTGGCAAGGTCAGCAGCCAAATCAATCCTGGGCCACAGGGCCTGCCACCTCCTTGGTGTTTTCTTGATCACTGGTCCAGGGAAGGGCTGACTTGACTTCTCCTGGAACCCCCACCCCTCATATCCAGCATGTGGAGCCCTGTACCAAGGTCACAGGTGTGGAGCCTTAGACCAAGGTCACAAGTGTGGAGCCTTAGACCGAGGTCACGGGACAAAAATTTCTGGAATTAACCAGGCCCCATAGCAACTGTTACCATCAGCCTCCTGATCTAAACCAGCCAGTTCCCCTACCCTATATTAAGTAAAATACCTGCCCTATTACCCACCCTATAGCATCCTTACCAATCACCTAATGCCACCCTTCCAGTAGGAATTTTCTGTCATGAGGCTATAAAAATTGGCGACTAGGCCTCAAGCGGGGACAGCTCTCCTTTGAGCTGGCCCACCATTCTAGCAGCGTCTCCCACTCTAATAAACTCTATTTTCCTCTGTTCTGCTTCATGTCTGGAAATTCCTTTACAGCCCATGCACAGACTCCACGACACGACACAACAGAATCTTATTCCTCAAAGATCAATGGGCTTCCTTCAATGGGCTTGAGTGGCCAAGACATGATACAGCAACAAAAGCTGGAGAGGAACCCCCAGTCATTCTTCCAGAAAAACTAGTGCAAACCATAGCGATCTGCCCATTTCTTAATTTATTTTTTTCATTCATAAAAATATTTATTAACTCTTGCTAGGTTCTTGACAAATTAACAAAGCTCACAGGCATTTTCAGAACCTTCATTTTCTGTATATCTCAAAGCCCATCGTAAATGCTCCCTCATCCAGGAAGCCTCCCCTAGAATTTCTATTTTAATTCAATTTCATAGGACACAGAACCCTGAAGGGTTTGCTGCTCACTGCTGTCTCCTCCACTCAGGCCCTGCGTTAGTGACTGGCACCTCAGCTAAGCCTGGTAACTCTAGACTAGGAAAGAAACAGAAATCCAGAAGCGAGTTTCCAGTTCTCCGCTCCCTGTGCAGACACCTCCAACCCATCAGCCTCTGAAGCCCATCCCTTCCCACAGGACATCCCTGCCCTCCATCACAGAGTACTTCCCCGTGAAACCCATGCTGTCTTTGGCCTGCTGATTCTGGCCTTCTGAACATGATAACAAAATTAGTCTGTGTTTTCTCTTTGGTTCCACTGCATGTGGAACGTCTCCAACTGGGGGACCGGGGATCAAATCCATGTCCCTCTGCAGTGGAAGAATGGAGTCTTAACCACTGAACCACCAGGGAAGTCCCAGATTAGTCCTCTTGTTGTTGTTGTTGTTGTTGTGGGTCCCTAAGTCTTGTCTGACTCCTTTGCCAACCTGTGAACTCTGTCGCCCGTTCCTGTTTCTAGGATTTTCCAGGCAAGGACACTGGAGTGGGTTGCCATACCTTCCTCCAGGGCCAGATTAGTCTTCTTAACAAAGCACCCTGACAGTCCCTAGCACTGACTCAGAAGGATGCATTAATTATCCACTGATCACAGGATTTTTTTCAGTCATTCATCAAGGATTTGTTGAGCACCTACTCTACTAAGACCCAGGGGATATAAAAATGAGCAAAAGAGAATTGCCTTCTAAATGGGAAGACAAAAATAGACAAGGAAAATCATTCGTGCGATTGGCGTTGTGCCAGGCACGTAGAAGAGGAGCACTTAGGCTGGCCTGAGAGGCGTTTGCCAGGTAAGTGGAGGTAAGACGGATAACCTGAATGAAGCCTCCCGGGCCTGCGTTCACCGTCTGTGGGCCTCGGTCCTCCAAGCTGTCCCCGCTATGTGTGTCTGCTCTGAGGATGCCACCCCTCCACCAACTTCAACACCTTGGCCCACCTGTCTTCCTCCTTCCTCCTCTGAATGGTTTCTCCGGCTGTTTAACTTAAATCTACAGCTAAACAGGGAACTCCAGCAGGGCTGGGCTGGCAGTCTTTGAGTCAACTCAGCATCATGGTCTGCAGGGGACTGATCTATGTGTCATACTTTAAGTGCCTGGGGTAAGTTCCCTGGCAGAGATGGTCAGTGGCACAGCCAAGCAATAGCTGCCCAGCTAAAAATGACATTTCCCCACCAAGCAGAGGTCATATACACGTGGAAGAGAGGAGGAGTTGGGCCTTCCAGATCTGGGTCTTCATGTTGCTGCTCATACTCTCCTCCACGCCCTTGGCCCTCTGCCCCTGGCCACATGAGGCTGTCACTCTGCTTTGATCATGACCTGCAAAAGAAATCCACATCCAGGTCCCTTAAGCCATTGTGTGGTTGGCTTTCTTTGTTAGAGCAACCCAGTCTTACCTAGCCTTAATATGACAGACAGCACATCAGGTTTCCAGCTTCCACTGCAAACATGGAAAATCTAGCAACGCTATGCCTGCAGCCCTGTGGGGCCACAGTCAGAAGGCACAGACCCCCAGTGTCCAGCGAGGCCAGGAACCAGTGCCCCTGCCAAGGCCCTTGAGCTCTTGCTTTTCTGCTTCTTTACTGTTTCCCATGAACTGCCTGATCCTTGCAGGCACTTTCGTTTGCAGAAGCATTTTAGCCTCCGAACAGAACACAAGATTCAGGAAGTCCCATGGCTAATGATCCATCTGCCTGGCTTGTCTCTCAGAAGTCTGTCCTGTTTTAAAGCCTAAATCAGACATTTCACCCCAGGTTTAGGACCTGGAGCAGACCCAATGTCTTCCCCACAACAAATATTCTACAATATCCCCTCTACATTCCTGAAATTAAACTAATATTAAATCAAATACTAATCAACTAATTAATTAATAAATGATAAAAAAACTAATAAATTTGATATTAATTAAACTAATACTACACACCATTTTAAAAGTCAGTATAATGCCCTAATGTAATACAAAGGCAAAATAAAACCAGAGTCACTTAGAATAACATCATATATGTTTCCATATTTAGAGGTTGGGTGCAACTCTGTCAGGAGCCAACAGGACGTACTCAGACCCTCTGGTGAGGAAATCTGGCAGCTGCAGATGCCGATGCCACAGGTGTGTGGTTTTGGTAACAAACACACAAGTGTCACTGCCATCAGGGATCTGATTCCAAGAGGAGGTGAACAACTCTTGGTAAAGCCCCAAACAAAACAAAATTCTGTCTTTCCTCGATTTTCCACAGCCGTTACAATCAAGTTTTCCTGGGGACTCCCCGGGTGGTCCAGTGGCTAAGACTCTGTGCTCCCAGTACAGGAGGCCCAGGTTCAGTCCCTGATCAGGGAACTAGATCCCACCTGCAGCAACTGAAGATTGCATAAGCAGCAATCAAGACCTGACACGGCCAAATAAATAAAAATAAAATTTTTAAAGAGCATTGGAAATGGTAAATATAAAAGACATATCTGAGTAAATATAAAAGACATTTTTTAAAAAATCAAGTTTTCCTAGAAAATGTCGTGCTTTAAGTCTGACAACTTGAAAGAAATACTTTGTGCTGATGAGTGAAATGGAATTCAGATGTACTCTGAGACCATTCCAAATACATCCTCCACGGAGAATGCACAGAGGGCCCCCAGCAGTCATGCAGGGCAGTTCTTGGTTGGGGACACCAGCCAGAGAATTTTAATCTGTTGAGCATCTCTGCCCTTTCCCCAGTAAATGCTGAGATCACCCCCAGCGCACTGCTAAGACAATCAAACACACCTGGGCATTTCCAAAGCTCTCCTTTCAGCCGGTGTTTCCTGCATAGAATCCCTTCTTCAAACCATGCAGATGCACAGAGAGGAAACAGCAGTGTCGAAGCGAATATGAACGTGACTCACGGCATCACCTCCTCTTGCTGTTCTGTGATGTCTGGACCTGGGGGGCTTGTGTTCACAAAGGCCCGAGCGGGGCTCGGAAGGGACTGTGACGGGATCCTCGGTGAGTGCGCTGCTGGGAGAGGAGTGGGAGGTGGCCACCTTCTCCCTGTGCCTCTGGGCTTCATTTCTGTGTTTGAAAAAGAGGTATGCATAAAACGAGAGTCCAAAACGGAAGGAAATTCAGTGCTCCCATCCCTCTCATCGCCTGCTTATAACAGACTCTTGGAACAAGTCACATTGAGACGTTTATTCACTGCCTGTGAAAGTGTATTCACCTGAAATAGTTCCTGGGCCATTTTTCTCAGCTTCTGGGAAGCCAAGAGAGACACCGTTTCTCAAAGAAAGGTGTGTGCAGCCAGGTTACCCTTGGGTTGGGATGAAGCCTGGAGTCAAAACACCAATCAGCTCCTCACAAACTTAGAACACCGGGAGCACGAACGCTTCATTCTCTGGACCTTTCATCAAGGACCACCTTCTTGGCTTCTCCTCATTGAAGAAACCATCTACTTTCTCCTCAGGCCTCAGTTCAGTTCAGTTCAGTCACTCAGTCGTGTCCGACTCCTTGTGACCGCAGGATCACAGCATGCCAGGCCTCCCTGTCCATCACCATCTCACGGAGTTCATGCAAACTCAATGTCCATCAGGTCGGTGATGCCATCCAGCCATCTCATCCTCTGTCGTCCCCTTCTCCTCCTGCCCTCAATCCCTCCCAGCATCAGAGTCTTTTCCAATGAGTCAACTTTTCACATTAGGTAGCCAAAGTACTGGAGTTTCAGCTTTAGCATCATTCCTTTCAAAGAACACCCAGGGCTGATTTCCTTTGGAATGGACTGGTTGGATCTCCTTGCAGTCCAAGGGAGAGTCTTCTCCAACACCACAGTTCAAAAGCATCAATTCTCCGGCGCTCAGCTTTCTTCACAGCCCAACTCTCACATCCATACATGACCACAGGAAAAACCATAGCCTTCACTCGACGGACCTTTGTTGGCAAAGTAATGTCTCTGCTTTTGAATATGTTATCTAGGTTGGTCATAACTTTTCTTCCAAGAAGTAAACGTCTTTTAATTTCATGGCTGCAGTCACCATCTGCAGTGATTTTGGAGCCC
>SJYC01069628.1:0-16156 GCA_006408675.1 Madoqua kirkii
AATATGTCTGCTTTCAATATGCTATCCAGGTTGGTCATAACTTTCCTTCCAAGGAGTAAGCATCTTTTAATTTCATGGCTGCAATCACCATCTGCAGTGATTTTGGAGCCCCCAAAAATAAAGTCTGACACTGTTTCCACTGTTTTCCCATCTATTTCTCATGAAGTGATGGGACCAGATGCCATGATCTTTGTTTTCTGAATGTTGAGCTTTAAGCCAACTTTTTTCACTCTCCTCTTTCACTTTCATCAAGAGGCTTTTTAGTTCCTCTTCACTTTCTGCCATAAGGGTGGTGTCATCTGCATATCTGAGGTTATTGATATTTCTCCTGGCAATCTTGACTCCAGCTTGCGCTTCCTCCAGCCCATCATTTCTCATGATGTATTCTGCATATAATTTAAAAAAGCAAGGTGACAATACACAGCCTTGACATACTCCCTTTCCTATTTGGAACCAGTTTTCTGTACCATGTCCAGTTCTAACTGTTGCTTCCTGACCTGCATATAGGTTTCTCAAGAGGCAGGTCAGGTGGTCTGTTATTCCCATCTCTTTCAGAATTTTCACTACTAACGCTCAAAACAGTATGAATTTCTAAGATGCAGTAGTTAAATAATTTTTAATTTTCCTCTTTTATATTTTGTTTTGTAGTATGCTCACATAAAACAACAGATTTTCATTTGTCATAAAACCCATTTGCAAATATGACTATATTTGCATTGTATTATATAATTCCTATACATATCATATTTGAATGAATGAATGAAGTTGCTCAGTCATGTCCGACTCTTTGCAACCCCTTGGACTGTAGCCTATCAGTCTCCTCTGGCCATAGGATTTTCCAGGCAAGAGTGTTGGAGTGGATTGCCATTTCCTTCTCCAGGGGATCTTCCTGACACAGGAATCGAACCTGGGTCTCCCGCATTGTAGGCAGATGCTTTACCATCTGAGCCACCAGGGAAACTATCTCTGGGGATGTGATGTCATATTTGGTCTAAGTTAAACCATTTTGAAAATCAAAGCAAAAATATTGATAGTAATATCAATGACTAATGAGTATAATTGTTGAGACATATGAAGCTGTGAAAATTAAAGATAGAGAAGATACTAAAAGGCATAAAAGGGTTTATTTTTAAGAAGAGATATTATTAGAAGGGGTTTCCTAAATTTAGAACCTAAATTTAGAAGGTTAAAACTGAAGGAGAACAAGTTTGAAGTTTTATTAAGTAACAAAAGAAAAGGTATATTGCTTAAGAAAATTCTAGTAAAAGAAAAAGAGAGCATCACTTGTAACTAAAAAATGAAAGTGAAGAGAAATAAATTTCATGACTCCTGTTTTACAGACTGTAAAATATAACTAGATTCTAGAGAAACATTGGTAGACTCAAATATCATTGATATATCTTGAACAATTTAGGAAAGATAATACTGTTCATAAAAGGACTCAACCATCATGTTTGTTATCTCACAAAAGACCTTTTCAATCATTACAAATCCTTTATTCCTTTTGATCTAACAATTTGTTAGTCAAAGTGCCCAGGAAACTAATTTTAAAGTGTGTATGTTAAGAGGCTATATCTATTTCTATGTTAGTTAGGATTATTTTGTTGAATGTGAAGTTAACTTCAGTAAATAAGGGAATTTCTTAGAAGCTGATGTTTCTTCTTGAAGGACACGTTTCTTCTAAAGACTAAGGAAAGAGCATCGATTCTACTGGAACTGGAGATTTTAAGGATCTCAATACATTTTCATCTCTCACCTCTGGTTTTCTTTGTGATTCAGTCATATCTATATATTTGAAATGACTCTGGTTTCTGGGCTACATTAATTGACCTGAAGTTGAACCAGTTACCTGGAGGAAAAAATAAATCTCAGGAAAGAACTCTGCATGGTCTAGCTGTGTCTGGTTTCTGGATCTGTGCTAAACAAATGTGGTTGGAGATAGGGCCATTTTACATAAACTGGTGTTTTTATTTGGTAATCATTCAGGTGGTGGAGAGTGTGCATTCTCTGAGAACTTTAAATGTCAAAGAGATAAACCTTAAGCAAAGATGATATATTTTTCAATCAGATAGGAAAGCAGAATGATTGAAATTATTGGAAGTGATGGTATGCAGAAATAATGCTCTTCTAAATCCTAAAGCATGAGATAAATTTGTGGCACAATTTCAATGTTGTCAATGCTATATATTACAAATGAAAATATCCTAATACACTTAAAAATTATTAAGAAATCTAAGTATGACAAAAGAACAAATGGGTATAGATTACCTGCAAACTCACTATAGAAAAAAAAAATGTGAGAGTAAATGCCCCAAATCATTCATGACTGAAGATATACAAATAAAGATAAAGTGATATATCATTTTAATGATATATCATTTTAGTGTTTATAATATATAAAAAATATGTGATACTCCTTGTTGGTGAGAAACTTGGGAAAGCTGCACTCTGATATTCTGGGGAGTATAGTTTTGCTCACTTCCTGGAAGACAGGTACTCCTATAAACCAAATACACTGCTAAAATATAGTGTTCAAACAAAATAGCAAAATTGTCATGATATTTTAACAAGAATTATATTGGTTGTAATTGAAAAGAAGCTAGAAAGAAAAAGGTAGTGCATTTGTGAAATAAATTATGATAGTATTATATGATGGAATATTATATATAATGAAAAGAAATGTTTGCTTTTGCTAATATGGAACATAGAGAGGGAAAGAGATTATCAACTCCTTAACTACAGAAATATTTTTGATCACTTTGTAATAACACTTAAAACCTTGTTGTTGTTGTTTTTTTCTCAGAAACTATACATCTGAAATCTTTCTAAGCTCCCAGTATCTGATCATCACCCCACTACTCTAACATCTCCATGACAAATAATTAACCTCAGTGAGAATGCAGTTCCCTTGGCTCCATCTCTTTTCAATATCCACAATGTTGTTTTTTTTCTTTTTCTTCAACAAGTTTAGACTTCAGTGCTCATAATTATAAACATGCTCTTGCAAACATCCTCAACTCTCTCTCCCCTCTCTCTCTTGATTTTCTAATTTTCTGCCCAGGATGAAACTTCAATCCTGGATTAAATTTTCTATATGCTGTCCATCATCTCAAGGGCTGATCTTGCTGAAGTAAATCTCACAACTAAGGTCCAGTGATTGAAGGCAGGAGGAGAAGGCAGTGACAGAGGATGAGATAGTTGGATGGCATCACTGACCTAATGACATGAGTTTGACCAAACTCCAAGATATAGTGAAGGATAGGAAAGCCTGGAATGCTGCATTCCAGAGTCGCAAAGAGTTGGACATGACTGAGTGACTGAACAACAAAGGGCCCAGTGATTTTATTTTAAATTGATTATTTCAGCACCATTTACTCCATGATGATTGCCTGAACTGACTTCCCTATAACCTGATGTGTCTATATTACACCTTCTCCTTTTTCTTGACATTTCCAATTGTGTATATTTTCCCAGTTACATGTACATTTTCCCAGTTACATTAAGAAAATGAAAGTACTAGATGGACTTAGCCACATATTCTTAACATCACATGCAAAACAACTGCTTTTTCCTCACTTAATTTTTCCACCTTCCCTCTTGTTGCAGTGAAATATTTTCATATTCTTATAAATTACACATATTTCTCTTTAAGCTAGATCTCACCACTCTTTTTCTCTCAAGGACCTCCTCCCTCAGTTATTCTCTTTATCCTCACAGTGACAGTGACAGTGAAATCGTTCAATCGTGTCCAACTCTTTGCGACCCCGTGGACTGTAGCCTACCAGCCTCCTCTGTCCATGGGATTCTCCAGGCAATAGTACTAGAGTGGGTTGCCATTTACCCAATTTCTTGTAAATATGTCATCACATTCTGTTAAATCTCATCCTAGAAAACAACACAGAACATTTTTATCCCACATAGCTCCTATTACTCACACATTAATTTGACTTCCACTCCAGAACACAAATTTTGAAATAAACTTTCTCTATTAGCTGTCTCTACTTCTTTACATATAGCCATTGGTTCAAAAACAACAAACTAGACTTTTATTTCCCCACTTCTTATCACTGAAATTTCTTATTTCAGGTACCTCAAAATTTCCATGGTGCTAAGTATATATATTTATTTATAACATATATGTATTGAGATTTTCTGCAGCTTTTAATGTTGGTGGCTACTCCATTCATCTGAAAGGCCTTCTTTATCTGTAGCAGACTTCCCTGGAGGCTCAGATGGTAAAGCATCGCCTACAGTGTGGGAGACTCGAGTTGATTCCCTGGGTTGGGAAGACCTCCTGGAGAAGGAAATGGCAATCCACTCCAGAATTCTTGCCTGGCAAATCCCATGGACAGAGAAGTTTGGTGGGCTACAGTCCATGGGGTCACAGAGTCGGGTCACAGAGAAACTTCACTTTCTTTCTTTATCTAGCACCATATCCTTCTTACATTAATTCTCTTACAATACCTTTTCACTATGATTCCATTAGGCCTTTCTTCAATTCTTATTTCTGTATATTGCAGCTTTCCAAGGATTTATCCTAGAAACAGTTCTTTTTGCTTTGTCCAAAATCTTTTCCTACGAGATTACTGTAAGTGCCATCACTTGAAATAGTGTTAAAAGCTGGTATTTCTCAAGGCCAGTATCTCTAATTTCAGTTGCATACTTTTTCATTCAACTCTTCCTTTGATATATATTTCTACTTGGAACTTTGGAGAAATCCTCAAAAGTAATATATTGAAAACAATGTTCCTGATTCATACAGTTGAAAATGGCACCACCACCAACCCTTCTGACTCAGTTTATCAATTTTTCCATTCCTTCTTTTCTTAATTCTACTTTTTACAAAGCTCTTGTCCTTCTATTCCCAGTATGTATTTTGATTCTGACCTTTACTCTTGATTTTCACTAACCAACTATAGCCCAGGTCACCATTGTCTATAATTCCTCCCAGATTATCATCCTTCCAAATTGTTTCATGCTTTGTTAATAGATTATTCACAGAATAATAAGAGTAATCTATTAAAACAAAAACAGCAAAACAAAAGAAAATCACAATATATAGCTTCACCATTAAACGTGTCACAGCTTATCATGAGTCTTAACACCTTGCTGGCCTGATGGGGTTCTGCCTTGCTCTTCAACCTCGTGTAATATTGATACCATGTCTCTCTTTATTGCTACACTGACACCAGGAGATTCTCTTTTCTTTGAACGTGCCAAGACCTTTAAAATTTAGGGCATTTGTGTATTGTTTGCTCTAAGGCTTCTTCAGTTGTCTTCCAAAGTTGTCTCATTTTTCTCCTTGTAGTACGTGTCATTTATTCTGTTTTCACCTTCAAATCATAAACGTTATTCCAACTTGTTTATAAAATGAAAATTTATTAGCCTATGTATTGGAAATCCAGATGGTATGCTGACTTTAGTTTATTTTATTGCATAGACTCTAGTTCTCTGTGACTCTTTGAGGGTTACTTCTGTGGCGGTGACTTTAATCTCAGTGTTTACAAATGGCCACATCATTTCTTGGCTTCAGAGTCACATTCCATAGTATCATATACAGGAAAATGATTCTTTTCTACTGCTTCTATGTTAAGATCTAGGATTTTTTTTTAAAATAACCTCTGAAAAGAAAATGTATTCTTTAGAACTAGAATTCACAATCTTTCCTGAGTCAATGATTGCAGAACAGGAAATATCAGAAGCTATTTTAATTAGTCCTGTGTCATCTGCCTCATTCCTAGGTGCTATTAGTGTCTCTTTATACATGAGTTGTGGTTATGCAAACACAAATCAGAGTAGTTTCTAAATGAAAAAGAGATGGTAACTAACATATCCTCTGCAAGGACTTGGTTCAAGGTTCCTATTTTCAAAGATGCCATCTGTGATCATTCTAGTTGAAACATCCTCCACTAGCTTCCTCACTACTAAAAAAGGTGCAAGAAGGTGAAGTCTTCTTAACTTTTGTAATTGCTTTAGTGCCTGGCACATATTAAATGCTATGTCAGTTCTTTATTTCTGCTCTAACAAATTATCAGTGACTGAAGCCATGAAATTAAAAGACACTTGCTCCTTGGAAGGAAAGTTATGACAAACCTAGACAGCATATTCAAAAGCACAGACATTGCTTTCCTGACAAAAGTCAATGCAGTCAAAGCTATGATTTTTCCAGTAATCGTGTACAAAAATGAGTGTTGGACCATCAAGAAGGTGGAGTGCTGGAGAACTGATGCTTTTGAACTGTGATGCTGGAGAAAATTCTTGAAAGTCCCTTGGACAACAAGGAAATCAAACCAGTCAATCCTAAAGGAAATCAACTCTAAATATTCATTAGAAGGATGATGTTAAAGCTGAAGCTCTAATACTTTGGCCACCTGATGCAAAGAACTGACTCATTGGAAAAGACTCTGATGCTGGGAAAGATTAAAGTTAAAATGAGAGGATGAGATGTTTGGACAGCATCACTGACTCAACAGATATGAGTTTGATCACACTCTGGAAGATAGTGAAGGACAGGGAAGACTCGGGCACTGCAGTCCATGGGATCACAAAGAATCAGACATGACTTAGCAACTGAATAACAACAAAAATTGTCACAAACGTAAAGAATTTAAGTGACATAAATTTATTATCTTACAGTTCTGGAAGGCAAAATCCAAACTATTTCACTGAGCTAAAATTAAGGCATTGGCATAACTACAGTCCTTTCTGGAGAGTTTAGAGGAAAATTCCTTTTCTTGCCTTTTCCGACTTCTAGAATCTGTCCATATCCATTTAATGGCAACTGAGTCTTTCTCACAATGCTGTATCTATGGTTCTGATTCTACCTCCTCCCTCTTCCACATTTAAAGGAGCCTTGAGAGTAAACAGGACCCACTCAGAATATTCAGGATAACCTACTTATCTTAAGGTTAGCAATCTTAATTCATCTGCAAATTTAGGGCTTCCTTCTTGGCTCAAACGGTAAAGAATCTGCCTGCAGTGCAGGCCAAGATTTGATCCAAGGGATGGGAAGATCTGTTGGAGAAGGAAATGGCCAGCCACTCCAGTATTCTTGCCTAGAGAATCCCATGGACAGAGAAGCCTACAGTCCATGGGGTTGCAAAAAGTTGGATACGACTGAACAGCTAACACTTTCAGATGATACAGCATACTCACATTTTTAAGAGAATAGAATGTAGACATCTTTGGAAGGCAATAATGCAGATCAGCCCAAGGATTTCTTTGGAGGGAATCAGGCTGAAGCTGAAACTCCAGTACTTTGACCACCTCATGCGAAGAGTTGACTCATTGGAAAAGACTCTGATGTTGGGAGGGATTCGGGGCAGCAGAAGAAGGGGACAATGGAGCATGAGATGGCTGGATGGCATCACTGACTCATTGACATGAGTCTGAGTGAACTACCGGAGTTGGTGATGGACAGGGAGGTCTGGCGTTCTGCGATTCATGGGGTTGCAAAGAGTTGGACAGGACTGAGCGACTGAACTGAATTGAACTGAATCTACTTCTCATAGATGCCAAATTAACATTTAAGCAATTTAAATAAATAAGCAAAATTTTAGAAATAATACTACAGCGTAAAATTTGTGCTTTAAAGTAAATTAAAATCTACAAACATACTGGAGAATTGTTGTTGTTCAGTTGCTTAGTCATATCTGATTCTTTCCGACCCCATGGACTGCAACACACCAGGGTTCCCTGTCCTTCATCATCTCCCACAGCTGACTTAAACTCATGTCCATTGAGTCAGTGATGCCATCCAACCATTCTATCCTCTGTCATCCCCTTCTCCTCAAGCATTTAATTTTTTCCAGCATCAGGATCTTTTCTAATGAATCACTTCTCATCAGGTGGCCAAGGTATTGTAGCTTCAGCATTATTTCCCCGATGAATATTCAGAATGTATTTCCTTTAGATTGACTGGTTTGATTTCCTTGCAGTCCAAGGGACTCTCAAGAGTTTTCTCCAATACCACAGTTCAAAAGCATCAATTATTTTGCACTCAGCCTTCTATAAGGTCCAACTCTCACATCCATACATGACTACTGGAAAACCATAGTTTTGACTAGATGGACCTTTATTGGCAAGCTAATATCTCTGCTTTTTTAATACACTGTCTAGGATGGTCATAACTTTTCTTCAAAGGAGCAAATGTTTTTTAATTTCATGGTGTGGTTATCATCTGTAGTGATTTTGGACCCCAGGAAAATAAAGTCAAACACTGTTTTCATTGTTTCCCCATCTATTTGCCATGAAGTAATAAGATTGGGTAGATGATCTTCATTTTTTGAATATTGAGTTTTAAGGCAAGTTTTTCACTCTCCTCTTTTGCTTTCATCAAGAGGCTCTAGTTCTTCTTCACTCTCTGCCATAAGGGTGGTATCATCTGCATATATGAGGTTATTGATATATCTGCTAGAAAACTTGATTTCAGCTTGTGCTTCATCCAGCCTGGCATTTTGCATGATGTACTCTGTATATAAGTTAAATAAGCAGAGTGATATTATACAGCCTTGATGCAATCCTATTTGGAACCAATTGGAATCCTTATTTGGAACCAATCCATTGTTCCATGTCCAGTTCTAATTGCTGATTCTTGACCTGCATGCACATTTCTCGGGAGACAGGTCAGGTGGTCTGATATTCCCATCTCCTGAAAAATTTGTCAGTTTATTGTGGTTACACAGTCAAAAGCTTTAGTGTAGTCAGTAAAGCAAAATAGATGATGTTCTGGAATTCTCTTGTTCTTTCTATGATCAAATGAATGTTGGCAATTTGATCTCTGGTTCCTCTGCCTTTTCTAAATCCAGCTTGAACATCTGGAAGCTCTCAGTTCATGTACTGTTGAAGTCTTGCTTGGAGAATTTTGAACATTATTTTGCTAGTGTGTGAAATGAGTGCTAGTATGAAGTAGTTTGAACATTCTTTGGCATTGCTTTTCTTTGTAATTGGAATGAAAACTGACATTTTCTCGTCCTGTGGCCAATGCTGAGTTTTCCAAATTTTCTGGCATATTGAGTGCAGCACTTTCACAGTATCATCTTTTTGAATTTGAAATAGCTCAATGGAATCCCATCACCTCCCCTAGCTTTGTTTGTAATGATGCTTCCTAAGGCCCACTTGACTTCACACTCCAGGATGTCTGGCTGTAGGTGAGTGATCACACCATTGTAGTTATCTAGGTCATTAAGATCTTTGTATAGTTCCTCTGTATATCCCTCTTATCTCTTCTCAGTATCTTCCACTTCTGTTAGGTCTATACCATTTCTATCCTTAATTAAGCACCTTGGTATCTTTAATTTTCTTGAAGAGATATCTAGTCTTTCCCATTCTATTGTTTTCCTATATTCCTCTGTGTTGATCTCTTAGGAAGGTTTTCTTATCTCTCCTTGCTGTTCTTTGGAACTCTGCTTTCAAATGGGTATATCTTTCTTTTGCTTCTTTGCCTTTTGCTTCTCTTCTTTTCTCAGCTATTTGCAAGGCCTCCTCAGACAACCATTTTGCATTTTTGCATTTCCTTTTCTTCTGGATGGTTTTGATCACTGCCTCCTGTACAATGTTGCAAACCTCTCTCCATAGTTCTTCAGGTACTCTATCAGATCTTATCCTTTGAATCTATTTGTAACTTTCGTTGTATAATCATAAGGAATTTGATTTAGGTTATACCTGAATGGCCTAGTGGTTTTCCCTAGGAAAAAATGCTATAGATGACTAGTGAATTGTTGACTGTAAAATTTATTTCTTAAAAACATATTGAAAAGGCAACATCACTTATAAAAAATAATAATTTATAGTGCAGACCAGTGCAGATTGAAGTCATAAAATGCTATTTATAATGATCATTTAAAAAGTGAAGAGACATTCTCAGTATCTTCCACTTCTGTTAGGTCTATACCATTTCTATCCTTAATTAAGCACCTTGGTATCTTTAATTTTCTTGAAGAGATATCTAGTCTTTCCCATTCTATTGTTTTCCTATATTCCTCTGTGTTGATCTCTTAGGAAGGTTTTCTTATCTCTCCTTGCTGTTCTTTGGAACTCTGCTTTCAAATGGGTATATCTTTCTTTTGCTTCTTTGCCTTTTGCTTCTCTTCTTTTCTCAGCTATTTGCAAGGCCTCCTCAGACAACCATTTTGCATTTTTGCATTTCCTTTTCTTCTGGATGGTTTTGATCACTGCCTCCTGTACAATGTTGCAAACCTCTCTCCATAGTTCTTCAGGTACTCTATCAGATCTTATCCTTTGAATCTATTTGTAACTTTCGTTGTATAATCATAAGGAATTTGATTTAGGTTATACCTGAATGGCCTAGTGGTTTTCCCTAGGAAAAAATGCTATAGATGACTAGTGAATTGTTGACTGTAAAATTTATTTCTTAAAAACATATTGAAAAGGCAACATCACTTATAAAAAAAATAATTTATAGTGCAGACCAGTGCAGATTGAAGTCATAAAATGCTATTTATAATGATCATTTAAAAAGTGAAGAGACAGGAGCTGAGTAAGAGAAGGAGGAGGTAGAATGAAGAAAAAGGGAGAAAAAAGAAGAGAAGGAAAAGAAGTCACAGAAGCAGCAGTGGTGCAAAAAAGAGTAAATGACAGCATGAATTCTAGAGAAAAACATAAGGCAAAGTCCAAAGATAGCTTTGATATATGTTTATTTTATATTAAACTGTTGATTGCATAATATGATGGGAAATAGAGGAAAGTGAAGTGAAGTAAAGTTGCTCGAAACTGTATCTTCTTTTAACACTTTTGGGTTAAAAGATAGAGATTATAGACAATATCAAATCAAGTTAATGGTTAAGATACTGTGGAAAACTTCAGCATCAGAATTTATGAAGAAGATTTGTTCATGGACTTCATATAATGGAATTATGAAGACAAAGGCCAGAACAAGTTGGAGAAAGAATCCTCAGTTCAATTTAGTCACTCAGTTGTATCTGACTCTTTGCTACTTCATGGACTGTAGCACTTTAGGCTACCCTGTCTATCACCGGCTTCTTGAGTCTACACAACCTCATGTACATTGAGTTTATGATGCCATTCAACTATCTCATCCTCTGTCATCCCCTTCTCTGCCTGCTCTCAATCTTTCCCAGCATCAGGGTCTTTTCCATTGAGTCAGCTCTTTATAACAGGTGGTCAAAGAATTGAAATTTCAGCTTCAACATCAGTCCTTCCAATGAACACCCAGGAATGATCTCCTTTAGGACAGACTGGTTGGATGTCTTTGCAGTACAAGGGAATCTCAAGAGTCTTCTCCAACACCACAGTTCAAAAGTACCAATTCTTCAGCTCTCAGCTTTCTTTATAGTCCAACTCTCATATCCATTCATAACTACCAGAAAAACCATAGCCTTGAGTAGAGAGAATTTTGTTGACAAAGTAATGTCTCTGTTTTTTAATATGCTGTCAAGGTTGGTCCTAACTTTTCTTCCAAGGAGTAAGCGTCTTTTAATTTCATGGCTACAATCACTATCTGCAGTAATTTTGGAGCCCCCCAAAATAAAGTCAGCCACAGTTTTGCCATCTATTTGCCACGAAGTGATGGGACTGTATGCCATGACCTTTATTTTCTGAATGTTGCGCTTTAAGCCAACGTTTTCCCTCTCCTCTTTCACTTTCATCAACAGGCTATTTAATTCTTCTTCACTTTCTGCCATAAAGGTGGTGTCATCTACATATCTGAGGTTATTGATATTTCTTCCAGCAATCTTGATTCCAGCTTGTGCTTCTTCCAGCCCAGCGTTTTCCATGATGTACTCTGTACAGAAGTTAAATAAGCAGGGTGATAGTATACAGCCTTGATGTACTCCTTTTCCTATTTGGAACCAGTCTGTTTATCCATGTCCAGTCTAACTGTTGCTTCTTGAACTGCATACAGATTTCTCAAGAGGCAGGTCAGGTGGTCTGGTATTCCCATCTCTTTCAGAACTTTCCACAGTGTATTGTGATCCACAAAGTCAAAGGCTTTGGCATAGTCAATTAAGCAGAAGTAGATGTTTTTTCTGGAACTCTCTTGCCTTTTTGATGATCCAGCAGATGTTGGTAATTTGATCTCTGGTTCCTCTGCCTTTTCTAAAACCAGCTTGAACATCTGGAAGTTAATGGTTCACGTATTGCTGAAGCCTGGCTTGGAGTATTTTCAACATTACTTTACTAGCGTGTGAGATGAGTGCAATTGTGTGGTAGTTTGAACATTCTTTGGCATTGCCTTTCTTTGGGATTGGAATGAAAACTGACCTTTTCCAGTCCTGTGGCCACTGCTGAGTGTTCCAAATTTGCTGGCATATTGAGTGCAGCACTTTCACAGCATCATCTTTCAGGATTTGAAATAGCTCAACTGGAATTCCATCACCTCCACTACCTTTGTTTGTAGTGATACTTCCTAAGGCTCACTTGACTTCACATTCCAAGATATCTGGCTATAGGTGAGTGATCATGCCACTGTGTTTATATAGGTCATGATGATCTTTTTGTACACTTCTTCTGTGTATTCTTGCTACATCTTCTTAATATCTTGTACTTCTGTTAGTTACATACCATTTAAGCGGCTAAATCTGATAGACAGAGTGCTTGATAAACTATGGATTGAGGTTCATGACATTGTACAGGAGACAGGGAGCAAGACCATTCCCAAGGAAAAGAAATGCAAAAAATAAAATGACTGTATGAGGATGGCTTACAAATAGCTGTGAAAAGAAGAGAAGCAAAGCACAAAGGAGAAAAGGAAAGACATAACCATTTGAAAGGCTCATACAATGTTCTAATAAACATTACTCTCAGAGAGAGGAAGCTAAACAATTCAGCAATCTGTGGACTCCCGAATCACAAAGAAAATGGATATGAAGTAGATGAGTTAGAAGATTACCATTATTCAAGACAATAATTTGGTGGATACACTGATGGATGTAGAAGATGAGGCCCTGAGTCTATGGACTAAAAGAAAAATATTATCCCAAGGAGTTAGCTCTGTATGAGGAATTGACACTTAGGTGAGGAATGGAAGAGCACGGAAGAGTGTGTGTGTGTGTGTGTGTGTGTGTGTGTAGAGGGGTTAGAGATATGACAGTACACAATAACCTGTAGGTGGAGAACATTGGCAACATTAAGTTCCAGATATGGTTTGATCATGGTATTGCAAAGGTGGAGATGACTAATATGTCTGATATTGTTCTGATTCTCTTAACTCAGCAAGTCTAATGCTCATAACTGTTGTGGCTTGGAGCATAAAGGACTATGGGAGCAAGAGGAGAAGTGAATGATTCTGTGTTCAGCCTTCTGTTTCTGATGACCCACATTGATGAACATCCTTTTCTCCCTAGGGGATGAATACCCTGAAGGTTCGTTTATGATCATCACCAAGGTGAAATTTATCCACCACTGAGCTAAGGAGTTGCAATGAAGCTGCTGTTAGGGAATAATTTAGGACATGTGGGCCCACCTCTTCTTCCCAAATATGAAGAAAGAAGTGAGTTTAGAACAGGGGAAGCTGACATCTGGATTTCAGTGATGTAACCACTTACTTGCTATGATTTAATTATTCTGGGAATCCCTATCTCTGTTGATACAGTGCAGTTAACAAACAAAAACCTTCTTATGTGATTTAGAATGCTTCCAAGTTGAACCTTATTTAAACAAGGACCACCACAGTGAGTTATAATCCACATGATTTGAACTTTAAATCATGTAACTTTGGGGCTGCAAGTATCAACTTTTATTGAGGGTAATGGACCAGGCACAAATGAAACAGAATGAGGAATGAGAGTAATATGAAGAGAGAAATGTACTTTAAATTTTGAGATTGAGAAAGCAGCCAAAAATGAGAAGGCTTTTGAGTCATGTTCACACATGTGACAATCCATCTGTCAGATAACATTTCTTTAATCACTTGAAATTCAGCATGTTTATGAACCCCAACTTCTTCCCCAGTTTCCCCACCTTCAGTAATGCCAAGCAACTAGCCAAGGGCATTCACAATCAGAGGGCATCTGAAGAACATATTTATATTCCAAAGCAGGACACCAAAAATCATGTCATCTCAAATTCTGACTAATATACATAAATAAGTAGCAACTCTTAAGATAAGGAAAAAAACTCTACTGCTGCTGAGTTCTGAAGAGGTAAGTCAGAAAATTTCTGCATCTTAAGACTGATGGAAAAGAAAAGAAAAAAAATTCCAGCATAATTAGGTTACCAAGTGCACTAGCAGAAAATACTAGATTAAAATAAAATTTAGGAGAGTAAAACAGTGTCTAAGATAATGAGATAAGAAACTTAAAAATATTACATGTTCTTTAAGAAAAAAAATAATTTTTAATGCTATACAGAAAGTATCACCTCATCTTCATTAAGAGATACCAGGGTTCAATATCAAGCTCCTGCATATTTATATATTATTGTATATGTCTTAACACATTTATTTATTGGCTTTGTACATTGTCTGGTCAAAGGATATCTTTCAGTATTTTAAAGAACAACTTTTTAAGTGAGTAGAATAAGCCAGTTCTTAGGTCTCTTTCTCAAATGAGCAGAATACTATCTTTACAAAGATTATTGCAATTTTCTATCATTCTTTTTATATATACAGTAATAATGGCAAGGCATGAACAGAAAAAAGCACCAAAGCATAAAATACTAGTTTCAATCTCTGTTTTTATAGTTGAGATAAGAAATTCATTTGGGTTTTTCTGACATATCTTATGAGAAAATTGGAACAAACTTTTTGGCCAACCTAATATCCTTCTAAATAATAATAAAAAAAATATTGATTTTTGGAGTTCTTTATTCATTCCAGAGACTACTATGCACCAGGCTTTGGGGAAGTCTGGAATATGGAGGCAAAGAAGAGGGATGCTTAATAGTATTGTTTAAAAAAGGTTTCCTCATGGAGGTGACAAGATAAATCTTCCTGAAAAATTAATGATATACTGGGCAAAAAAAGCATGATGGTACTATCATCAATGGCACTAGGTTAGGATGTCACATCAGTGACTCACAACCAACCAACCACACCCTCCTCTATGCTTTGTGCAGTCCTGCCTACATTGATCTAACCTGAACTACTTGGTTTCCAACTATAGCCAATGAGATCTTAGCAATGTAATGTAAGCAGAAGTTACAGTTAATGAAACAGGTCTTTGTAAATGTATAACCTAACCAAATCTAATGTAAGCCCATCCATATCATTTTTCCATAGGAGTTTCATGAAAAAGTCTTCAAATTTAAGATAGACATAAAGTGACACCACCAGGCTTGGTACACTATATAAAATGTTATTGATGAGTAGCAGAAAAACAAAAAGGAGTATTACATAAAGAAGTAATAAAGATTCTTGTGGAATTGCCTATATTGTTCACTAATGGAATTGTCACACAAAATTCTAGGACAATAATTTGTGTTTATAAATTGAATCTGAAATGAATAAATTTAAAACATCAAGCAAACATGAGATCTTTATAATTTAACTTCAAGAATTTTATCTTGACATCTACAGAGGACTTTTACTTTATTATTTTATTTAGATATTAAAGTCTATAACAAATTTTTTGACACAGATGCAGATCACTATTGCTTTCTTTCTCTTGTGTTTGAAAAGAAGATTCATTGTGTATGATTTGACTTTGAATTCTTTGAACGTTAGATGGTAATTGAGGCATAAATTTCTTCATTGCAGGAATCATATTGGAAAGTTTATCTGCATTTGTTTTGAATTTTGAGTTCAGATTCTCAAAATTGAGCCAAAACTATAATATAAATGGCTGGTAAACAGTTCTAGTATCTCTGATTATTATCAATACAATGGAAAATTTGAGAAATAACAGAACAAGCCAAAAAATTTATCTTTATTCTTTCAAAGCACAATTATTTTAAAGTAATAAATAATCCAATTTAAGCAGCTTTGTATTGGTCAGCTCACTAAATTACTGTTTGCACCTGGAAAAGTACAGATTTAAAGTGAGAAAATCTAGGTTTGAATCCTGGCTCAGCAATTTATTTGTTTAAAATGAAGTTAACTCTAAAATTTCAATTTCCTCACCTACAATAGAGTGTTATAAAGACAAAATTAGATAAAACAAGTAAAGTACTACACATAGACTATAGACTATCATAGAGCTGAATTATTATTATTTTAAATTTTATTTTTACTTTATTT
>SJYC01069629.1:0-19385 GCA_006408675.1 Madoqua kirkii
ACAGGCAGAGACTTTACTTTGCCAACTAAGGTCCGTCTAGTCATGGCTATGGTTTTTCCAGTGGTCATGTATGGATGTGAGAGTTGGACTGTGAAGAAGGCTGAGTGCTGAAGAATTGATGCTTTTGAACTGTGGTGTTGGAGAAGACTCTTGAGAGTCCCTTGGACTGCAAGAAGATCCAACCAGTCCATTCTGAAGATCAACCCTGGGATTTCTTTGGAAGGAATGATGCTGAAGCTGAAGCTCCAGTACTTTGGCCACCTCGTGTGAAGAGTTGACTCATTGGAAAAGACTGTGATGCTGGGAGGGACTGGGGGCAGGAGGAGAAGGGGACGACAGAGGATGAGATGGCTGGATGGCATCATGGACTCGATGAACATGAGTCTGAGTGAACTCCGAGAGATGGTGATGAACAGGGAGGCCTGGCGTGCTGCGATTCATGGGGTGGCAAAGAGTAGTCGGACACGACTGAGCGACTGAACTGAACTGAACTGATAGAGCTTCTCCATCTTTGGCTACAGAGAATATAATCAAGGCCTAGGTGTTGTCTAAGCTCTTACAGGACTCCCTGTGGCCTCTGGACAAAGGCTGCTACGACGTGTGCCATGAAGGGACAGAGACAGGGCAACGTGCCCTTCTTCTCAAGACCTTCTTTGGTACTTAGATCTGGTCCCATGTGAGCAAACGCCTCCCTTTCCTCATTTCATGCCATTCCATCACCTCATTTCCTCCCCTGTCCAAAGTCATTTTTAACTGTCTGACCAGGAAGGATCTGACCTGACAGGACAATTAAATATTCATACCCTGATTGAAGAGTCTGTGCAAAAATCAATTAAAAATAGGACATGTGGAGCTGAGACGTTTTCAATCTTTTTTTTTTCTTTCTGTCAGGAAAGCTGTGGAGCACAGACACCAATGCCCTGGGGCTGGGGTGGGTCCCAGAAGGCATCCACACCTTCTGTCAGCTGGATACACAGTCTCCACCCTCCTTGCCTGGGGCAGCTGAAGGGGCTTTGTCCCTCCAAGAGGAAGAGCAGGCCCCTGAGCACAAGACTGCCCGCTGCACCCGTCTTCCCCAGGTTGAGCTACCACCCTCTCTGGGCTTCCATTGAGTGCCCCTTTTCACCAGATGTTTGTCATTATTTGCTAGATTGGTTTGCACTTTGTTCTAGAGTATGAGAGAAGGGAATGGCAACCCACTCCAGTATTCTTGCCTGGAGAATCTCACAGACAGAGGAGCCTGGCTGGCTACAGCCGATGGGGTTGCAAACAGTCGGAGATGACTGAGCGACCAACACACACCAGAGAATGAGGGAACAACACACTGAGGGCATCTTTCCACTTTCCTCTCCATCTTTCCACACAGATCCGCAGCCAGTGCCTGGAATCTGGAGCACAGCTAAGAAATGTTTGCACAAAGAATCAGGAAGGCAGAAACCTGCCACTTCATTACCACTTCCTGTTTCCAATGGTAAATCAGTTGAATAACAATTAAAAGTTCAATTCTTCCACTTCCTTCCAGGTCAGCTTGAGGTGGCATAGGAGTGACTCCAAGAAGAGTCCAGAACAAGTGAGGATTTATTTCTATAAAGAAGCAGAGAGGGCAGAGCATCCCAGATCCCTGACACGATGCGGCTCTTAGGTAGATGGACCCCAAGATAAATTCATTGCCAAATAAGTTCAGAAAAAGCATCAAGATTAGCCAGCAAAATAAAAGCTCTGGGACATTCTGTGGTCAAGAAATCCACTTACCAACCTTTAATTTGGCATTTCCCAAATGTTGTTTTGTGGAAATGTATTTAACATCCTTCAGAATCAGGCAAAAGCTGCCCAGCAGATGTTTAAGTTCCCTTTCAGCTCAAGAATCCCATGGTTTTGGATCTTTAAAAGGCCTGGCAGGAACAAGGAATTTGAAGTCAGAACAAGCTTGATTTCAAATATTGCCTCTCATTAACTGAAAAAGCTGGATGATGTCAGTGTCTCAGAGCCTCAGTCTTCTTATCTGTGAAATGGGGATGATAATAGAGTCTGTATCATTATGCTGCTTTGAGGGTCAAATTAGGAAACCAATATATGCTAAGGCAATTTATAAACTGGACATGAAATAATTATATTAGCTATTACTAGTATAAATTAATAACAGAATTTGAACCTGAAAAATCTTTTATCTTGTAGTCATTTGCTGGGAACTGGTTTCCCACAGCCCTGCCTGCTCTATAGATACATTTCTTTAAATAAGACAGATCCCTTGACTTCTTTCTCTTTCTTTTTCAGATCGATACTTTCAGTGTCATTTCAATTTAGTGTTTGGGCTGGGAAAGGAAATACATTAAAAACAAACAAATGATTTGTTCTATGTTGTGAGCCTCTGGTTGAATGAGTTTGGGGCTTTTCGTTCAATGCCAAAGGCTGGTGGTCAAATTAAAAAGAGTGCAAGACACAGTGAATTTCTTCTCTGATGGAGAAGAAATTCACTGCAGAGAGCCAAATTCCACTACAGCAAATCCAACAGTGACAGTTCTAAGACACAGTTCTTCAGGGGGTAAACAATTGTCCTGCTTTCCTGAACATCTCTTCTCAGTTAGAAACAATGTTGCTTTTTCACACCTCATGCTGGTACTTGGTGAAATATAGTTATGCCATGAAAATAATCACATCCCAAATCCGTCCACCTTGTTTGTTTATTCTCCTTCTTGGGCTTTACTCAAACCATGACTTTTGGCCAATTTAAAATAGTACCTTCTATTTGTACCCTGTTTTTAGTTGTTGTTTTTTTAAATTGCTTCTGTAATGATACAGTGAAGCTGAAGATCCAATATCAAGTCTGCACAAAGCAACTTTCTGATTTTTTTCTGTAAGACTATTTCAGGTTCTGATTGAGTCAATGACTTCACATTGAAGGATATTCTCAGACAGGTTGGTCCTCAGCAGCAGCTGGGATTCCTCAGATAAATCTTTATGATTGTTAAGAAATGAAGTAGCTCTCCACCCAGGGGTTTCCCAGGTGGCACTAGTGGTAAAGAACCCACCTGCCAATGCAGGAGACAAAACTGATGAGGGTTTGATCCCTGGGTCAGGAAGATCCCCTGGACGAGGGCATGGTAACCCACTCCAGTACTCCTGCCTGGAGAATTCCCCATGAACAGAGAAGCCTGGTGGACTGCAGTCCATGAGGTTGTAGAGTCGGACACGACTGAAGGGACTTAGCATGCACATGCTCCTCCCAGGGCAAGATGTGTATCTGCAGGTAGAAAATGATGGCAGCGGCATTTTGAAAAGATGGTTTCCTACATTTCACTAGATTTATGGTGTAAAATCAAAAGCCCAGGTACTGTATTTCTAAAATGTTCTGGTTGATAAAATTCTGCTCACAACTATTTTTTCCTTTCAATTTTATGAAAAATGTGATGCATTAGCACAGGGGAGAAAATGAAACCTCTCAGTTTTGCTGAACCCAGAGAGATTTCATTCAGCAGAACCTGTTTGAAAGAACCTGGACAAATCGCTCCAAAATAAAATAGTTCCAGTAGTAAACTGTTCAAAAATGAGCTCCTTGGGAAAAAAAAACAAAACAAACAAAACTGCAAAGATAGTCTGTTGTTTCATCACCAGCTAATTTTACCCCACAGTTTCATATCCTATTTTTAAACGGCTTCACCTTAAGATGACGAAGCAGAGCTTTGAAATTATTATGGAGTACATTATTTTGTGTATTAAAAGTTTGTCTCTTAATTAGTATCATATAAAAAAATGCCAGTACGTATGCTTAGTCCTTTATTTTCCAATCAATTCTTATGTTTTTATTATGTCATTTTTATTTTCCCATTTCCCAAATAATGAGAGTTTAACTCTTTAGCCCAAAGCTATATGGTAACAACAGCCTTGGTATTGAGTCCAGTGCCGTCTGATCCTAGGACCTGTGTCCTTCCTTTGTACCTCATGCTGACTTTCTCATGGCTAACAATTCAGGAACATCAAATTCTGAAACAGAAAGGAACCTCAGAGATCGTTTGCAGAAAACTCCACTTTACGTAAGAAATTGGAACCCAGAGACATGAAATAGATTTATCCTATTTATTTATTTATTTATTCAAATTTATTCAAATTCACACCATTATTTAGGTAATAAGAGCCATCACTTCTCGGCAACTTTTGGTTTTTCTGTCAGAACTTTTCTGGACCAACAAGCACTCAGTGCGAGCATTTGCTGGGATTTCCCTTCCCAAATGAAACTAGTTTTATCATAGTATGTAATATACATGTATAATACACATATATATGTATATATGCACACGTATATTAATATATGAATAATAAAATAGCATTCATGCTACGAGCATCTGTTTCCACACATAACACTCTGACACCAAATGTGTGGGTTTTCCCTACCAGGCAATTCTCCAGTTCTCTGTGGAAACCAAACAGGTATCCTACAATCTACTTCAATTCTGACACTATCTACCTGGAGTGAGTACAGACCCCAGAGTTTAAAGGCTCAGTCCCCCAAAACTCCCCTTACCCCCACTTAAATGCCTCACTACTAGTATGTCCCCAGGTTACCCACACTTCTGTGTGACTTGGCTACAAATCACAGGTTCCCATGACCCCTTCCTTCTCAGGACTGAAAATTTGCCATCAATAAATGGCTCTCAGAACTCAGGGGAATGTTTAACTTACTATTACAAGTTTATTATAAAGGATACAGTGAACATCCAAATGAAGAAATACAGAAGGCAAGGTCTGGAAGTGTCCAGAATACAGGAGCTTCTTCTGACCCCAAGGATTTTGCAGTATACCACCCTCCTGGCATATGGATGCAGTCTCCAACCCAGAAGCTCTCTGAATCCCAGTTTTTTTGTTTTTGCTGTGCCATGTGGTTTGTGGGATCTCAGTCCCCCGACCATAGATTGAACCCATGACCCCTGTAGTGAAAATCAAATCCTAACCACTGGACTGCCAGGGAATTCCCCTGGACTCCATTGTTAAGAATTTTTATGGAAGTTTTATTACTTATGCACACTTGATTACATCATTGGAAATTAGTGATTAATTCAATTCCCAGCCCCTGTCTCCTTGGAGGTTAGAGAGGAGCCAGGAATCTGTGACCCCTTCCAGCACCCAGACCCTCTGCCTCTGATCCTGGTGACATGTTGGAAGCGAGCCTGCTGTGTGTATCCATTCTTCGACGCCTTCCCACAGCCTTCTCCTTGAGCAAGCATTTCTCTCTCCAACTGTGCATTTCTTATCCATTTCCACTAAGAGGTCCTAGTCACTCCAGGTGACAGGTGTCCCCATCTCCTGCACTTTAATCCTCTAATCAGTTATTTCTGTTTTAGGAGCACAAACAAAACTCTTCTGTGTGCCCTTTCGGTTCTGCATTGCTTCTATTTCCCTATTTCTCTTTCCAGTTAAAGCAGGAGAAATCAGCCCAGGATCTCAGCCCCCGCTCATCAGTTTCCGTTTTTGCAAAATCGACTAAGGCTACACAAGACCTCAGAAGCATTTTCTGCAGGACTCCACCACTTTGAGAAGCAGCAAAGCTTGTCTTTGAGTTGTTCCTACCAGTGGTGTGCTGAGAAAATATATACATAAACAAATAAACAAATAGCCCTGATTTGTACCTTTTGCTGATTTCCAATTTCTATGGTATAAATATTTCTACTATGACAGATTTCAAGCTACAACATTTACCACCAGTATGCAAAGTTCTTGAGTATTTAAGAGTTGCTTTTCAGAGCCTGCAAGAGCTGGCTCCAGCACATCCCTGGCAGGGCTACCCTCCAGTTCTCAGGGCACCCCCTGTGAGCGCCGATCTTGAACTGTCATTGGCTGACACGATTCTGTCATTACCTAGCATTCACTACGGTCCACACTCTCCTGGGGAGATTGCATAACTGATCTAATTTAAGCCTCACAAAGTCCACTATCTCTAGCTCCATTCCATACATCACGGTTACTGCTGGGGGATTATCGCCCTCCAATTGGCCTGAGCAAGATGTAAAATACAGGACACTAAACCCATTGGGTAAAGCAGTGCACCCCTCTCAAAAATATATTTTAACATAGAGAGTGATTTTAAGCATGTGTTTTTCATTATGAAAGGAATGAATTGCTTTGTAAAGAAAATTGAAATGTAAATATTCATTCTCATATATTTTAAGATTTATTTGGTGTCACAGTAAAGTGTCCATGATACATTGTGTTTTAAATGTGTTATATAGTACAGTAGCATGCGATATGACACCTATTCTATTAAAAAAACATATATTAAGGAAATACTGAAAATAAAGAAAAAAAAAGAAAACAGTAGTCATCTCTGAGCAGTGGGAAATAAAGATATTTCTCCTTTTTTACAGTTTCTGTTTTCCATAATTAATGCATCAGCATGTATTAGAGCTTTAATGAGAAAACTATAATACCTGTGATTTTAATTTGGAAAAATATAAAATGAAATGAATTCAGATTCCACAATTGTTCTATTCTGACTCGAAAATTGTTCCATTCTGATTTGAGGTAATGTTTTTAAAAGAGATTTAATTTAAAAGAAATAGCAGTAATGAGCATGGGCTCTGCAGTTTTCTGTCTAAGGAGGTCTCTTAACCTTCAAGGAACTCTACCATGTGCCTTTTTATAGTCTCTCTAATTTTCACAAAAACCCTGAAAAATGCATATTGTTAATTCCATGTTAGAGATAATGAAACTAAGAAACTCATTCTCAATGAGGACAGGTGTCTCAAATATCGTGTCCCCACAGAAAGCATCTTTGTGCAGGGGTCTAATGGTCAAGAGCACGGCCTCCCTCAAGACAGCATCAAGCTCTAGGCCCAGCAGTGGCCCTCTCAGGTACATCTCCAAGGGCCAGGAGTTGAACTAAGGTTCCATTTCTCATAAAATAAAAAGATAATTTCCCTTAAAGTGTTGTGAGTATTAAAGGCCCACCGTTCAAAGCCCTTACGTGATGCTTAGCTAGGTTAGCTACAGGCTGCTGCAGCGCTAAGGTTCAAACACAGATATAGCTGGTCACAGAGTTCATGCTGTCTGTACTCTGCAAAACTTCTCTTCTCCACCAGGACTCCTCTGTGAGTGAGAAAAGTCACTCAGTCATGTCCAACTCTTTGCAACCCCATGGACTGTATATTCCATGGATTTCTCCAGGCCAGAGTACTGGAGTGGGTAGCCTTTCCCTTCTCCAGGAGATCTTCCCAACCCAGTGATTGAACCAAGGTCTTCCGCATTGCAGGTGGATTCTTTACCAGCTGAGCCACCAGGGAAGCCCTCTCCTCTGTGAGGATTTCCTTTATTCCTTCCAGCTCAAGGAACTCCGCCTTCAGATCTAGCACAGTGCCCCCAACTGTCACCAGGCTCCAATTTTGTTTATGTAAGGTAAGGTGTTACTTTGTATTGATCACTGAGGAAGGCTTTCTTATCTCTCCTTATTCAGATGCTTATATCTTTCCTTTTCTCCTTTGCTTTTTCTTCTCTTCTTTTCACAGCTATTTGTAAGTCCTCCCCAGACAGCCATTTTGCTTTTTTGCATTTCTTTTCCATAGGAATGGTCTTGATCCCTGTCTCCTGTACAATGTCGTGAACCTCATTCCATAGTTCATCAGGCACTCTATCTATCAGATCTAGTCCCTAAAATCTATTTCTCACTTCCACTGTATAATCATAAGGGATTTGATTTAGGTCATATCTGAATGGTCTAGTGGTTTTCCCTACTTTCTTCAATTTGAGTCTAAATTTGGCAATAAGGAGCTCATGATCTGAGCCACAGTCAGCTCCTTGTCTTGTTTTTGCTGACTGTATAGAGCTTCTCCATCTTTGGCTGCAAAGAATATAATCAATCTGATTTCGGTGTTGACCATGGGATTTCGGTGATGCCCATGTGTAGAGTCTTCTATTGTATTGTCAGAAGAAGGTGTTTGCTATGACCAGTGCATTCTCTTGGCAAAATTCTATTAGCCTTTCCCCTGCTTCAAATTTACCTGTTATTCCAGGTGTTTCTTGACTTCCTACTTTAGCATTCCAGTCCCCTATAATGAAAAGAACATCTTCTGGGGGTGTTAGTTCTAAAAGGTCTTGTAGGTCTTCATAGAACCATTCAACTTTAGCTTCTTCAGTGTTACTGATTGGGGCATAGGCTTAGATTACTGTGATAATGAGTGGTTTGCCTTGGAAATGAACAGAGATCATTCTGTCATTTTTGAGATTGCCTCCAAGTACTCCATTTTAGACTCTTTTGTTGACCATGATGGCTACTCCATTTCTTCTAAGGGATTCCTGCCCACAGTAGTAGATATAATGGTCATCTGAGTTAGATGAGTTAGGTCTTCAAGAAAATTAGAGATACCAGGGGAACATTTCATGCAGAGATGCGCTCCATAAAGGACAGAAATGGTAGGGACCTAACAGAAGCAGAAGCTATTAAGGAGGTGGCAAGAATACACGGAAGAACTGTACAAAAAAGATCTTCATGACCCAGATAATCAAGATGGTATGATCACTCCACTAGAGCCAGACATTCTGGAATGTGAAGTCAAGTGGGCCTTAGAAAGCATCACTACAAACAAAGCTAGCGGAGGTGATGGAATTCCAGTTGAGCTATTTCAAATCCTGAAAGATGACGCAAAAGATGATGCTGTGAAAGTGCTACACTCAATATGCCAGCAAATTTGGAAAACTCAGCAGTGGCCACAGGACTGGAAAAGGTCAGTTTTCATTCCAGTCCCAAAGAAAGGCAATACCAAAGAATGCTCAAACTACCACACAATTGTACTCATTTAGCTCACTAGTAAAGTAATACTCAAAATTCTCCAAGCCAGGCTTCAGCAATATGTGAACTGTGAACTTCCTGATGTTCAAGCTGGATTTAGAAAAGGCAGAGGAAACAGAGATCAAATTGCCAACATCCGCTGGATCATGGAAAAAGCAAGAGAGTTCCAGAAAAACATCGATTTCTGCTTTATTGACTATGCCAAAGCCTTTGACTGTGTGGATCACAATAAACTGTGGATCACAATAAATTCTGAAAGAGATGGGAATACTCGACCACCTGACCTTCCTCTTGGGAAATCTATATGCAGGTCAGGAGGCAACAGTTAGAACTGGACATGGAACAACAGACTGGTTCCAAATAGGAAAAGGAGTACGTCAAGGCTGTATATTGTCACCCTGCTTATTTAACTTCTATGCAGAGTACATCATGAGAAACGCTGGACTGGAAGAAACACAAGCTGGAATCAAGATTGCCGGGAGAAATATAAATCACCTCAGATACACAGATGACACCACTCTTATGGCAGAAAGTGAAGAGAAACTAAAAAGCCTCTTGATGAAAGTGAAAGGGAGAGTGAAAAAGTTGGCTTAAAGCTCAACATTCAGAAAACGAAGATCATGGCATCCTGTCCCATCACTTCATGGGAAATAGATGGAGAAACAATGGAAACAGTGTCAGACCTTATTTTTCTGGGCTCCAAAATCACTGCAGATGGTGACTGCAGCCATGAAATTAAAAGATGCTTACTCTTTGGAAGAAAAGTTATGACCAACCTAGATAGCATATTCAAAAGCAGAGACATTACTTTGCCAACAAAGGTCCGTCTAGTCAAGGCTATGGTTTTTCCAGTGGTCATGTATGGAAGAGAGAGCTGGACTGTGAAGAAGGCTGAGCACTGAAGAATTGATGCTTTTGAACTGTGGTGTTGGAGAAGACTTTTGAGAGTCCTTTGAACTGCAAGGAGATCCAACTAGTTCATTCTAAAGGATCAGTCCTGGGTGTTCATTGGAAGTAATGATGCTAAAGCTGAAACTCCAGTCCTTTGGCCACTTCATATGAAGAGTTGACTCATTGGAAAAGACTGTGATGCTGGAGGGACTGGGGGCAGGAGGAGAAGGGGAAGACAGAGGATGAGATGGCTGGATGGCATCACTGACTCGATAGATGTTGAGTTTGAGTGAACTCTGTGAGATGGTGATGGACAGGGAGGCCTGGCGTGCTGCAATTCATGGGGTCGCAAAGAGTCGGACCTGACTGAGTGAATGAACTGAACTGAAGTGAAGGTGTTACTGGGGAGTTTGGTGTTGGGTAACTGACAGACTGGGGGACTGGGGGCTGGAAGCTGGGGGACTGGTGCTAGGGGCTAGTGTTTGGGAGCCGGAAGCTGGGGCCTTGGAGCTGGGCATTGGGGGCTGGGAACCTGGGGGCCAGGGGCCAGGAGCTGAGGATTGGGGGCTGGGAACTGGGGCCTGGGGACAAGGAGCTGCCCTCTCTTCTGCCCAGTGCCTCCCAGAAAGCTGGTTCCCAGGCTCTTTCATTCTGGCAGGTGCATGGAGGTGAGGATCATCTTTCTCTCTCCCAGTAGGAACTATGTTCACTCCCCAGGTTGAGTCTCCTCCTTGCTGACCCAGCATCTTGAGCAGCTGGCTTCAGCTGCATCTCATTCTCCGGAGCTGTCTCTGCAGAGCTGTCAGGATCTGAATTCCCATGTTTACCCTTTCCCAGTTACACCTTCCTCGGGCAGATGTCCTCTCCCAGGCAGCAGAAAACGGCAGCGCGCTGGCCGGAACACGGCCCTCCCGCTGGCAAGCCGGCAGCTCCCATGTTCTGTAGTCTCTGGAGCAGCCCCTGCCAATTAGCTTGTACTCTGCCCACATGCCCGGGGCTAGAAGGGAAGCGGGCCAGACTGAACCAAACCAGACAAAGGCTCCCAGGACACCTGAGGGCAGCGGTAGGAGCACCTGCTATTCTCTCTACTCTGGGCTGATGTGGGGGTGGGGTCGAAGGGGGGAGGTGGCAGGGAGGGGAGGGTCAGGAAGTTCTTCCTCCCATCCCAGAATGGGGTTCCGAGAGTGGCATGGCAGCGGAAGGGGAGGGGTGTTAGCACTCACACCGGGGCAGTCACATATCTGTTCAGCCAGGAAGAAGACCTTTAGGACCCTCCAGGGCTGTGGCTTCTCCATCTCTGTGTCCTGCAGAGTCCTCGAGATTGTCCTGACCACTCGGATCACCAGGGCGGAGGGCCGCATGTGCAGGGGCTGAGGATGAAGACGGGGAGGCAGACAGGCAGGCGCTGTCCCCCCACCTCCTTTGCTGACTCCCCTGGAACCTCAGCTACTTGTCTTCTCGCTTAAGGTTTCTTCCCCTAAAAAGCAGGCAGAAGAAAAATGTCTACCTCTTAGCGTTACTGTGGGGATGAAGAGTAATGAAATGTGCAACACTTGGCACGCAGAAAGCACTCAATAAATTGCGGCCATTTTATTTACAGAATCCATGCAGTCTCGGTTTGTACATTTACTGGACTCTCTTCTGGGATGAAGAAAATCGTAAGCCTTGCCCAGGTAACATTTCATCTCCAAGGCTAACTAAAAGCAACAGAAGGACAGAAAGCAAAGATGAACAGGGAGACGTAATGAACATTCTCAGAGACTCCTCGGGTGCCAAACACTGGACAAGGCGCCTTACGTCTGGTATCTCATTTTACACTGCAAGTAACCTTTCTGAAAGATCAGGCTGCTAAGTCAGACAGCTTGCTGGCACATTAAAGAAACAAAAGAAATGTTCAAGACCGGAATGCCTGCTGTGTCAAGACACCTAATTAGAAAACAACGTCACAGTGAATTAGTAGAGCAAGTCTTCCTCTCTGCCAGCAGAGCTAAAATAAATGTGCCAACAGGGGAATCACAGAGCAAAGTCGATTATCATCCCGGTGATTCCACTGATTCCACATCCGCGACTCGGAGGTTTGACAGAACCGGGCACGTGTTGTGTCTTGGTGTCATGCTAAACGGTAGGCTTCCAGACACACTTGTCATATCGCCGAGAGAATCCTATTCCAATCAGAGATCTTCATGTCAGTTGAACTTGTCTAGATATAATAAGGAGTCATCAAGGTAACTCCAAGCACCCAATTAAAACACTCTGACAATGACTGAGCAACAGCAGGATGGTGGATTTACAGAGATTTTTATTTCCAGCTCATCAAGACGTTTACAAAGGGAAGACAATCATTTCACAAAGATTATCTTCACCTGCCATACTGGGACACAGAAACCCATTCCTATAGTCAGTGCTGGTATCATTCATTCAGTCCATCTCTTACTTATTTTTCCATTCATTCAACCATGTGAGTTGAGTGCTGTTTTATAACGGGTAGAGGCAGGGAGCCTCAAATGCCAAATAAGAGATGGTGCATTCCTTTAAGGGGCAAGTCTGTCAGAGAATAGCCCAGTGACAAAGACTGGCAGTTATGTAAATAACTGTAAGCCAGGTTTAGGCTAGGATGGGGTGTTTATGCTAAGGTTGACATTTATGGTGTGGGTTATAAGGCTGCTATTGAAGGATTACGGGCCTGAGTGTGTACATTTTAGAAGCAAGTGTGTAGGTGTGCAGGATGGAGGAGAAGCAAGGACGTAAATTAGGAGGTGAGTGCCATCATGCTTCGTGGAGCCTACGCCCACTCCGGCTGCCTCGTTATCAGTTTCCCCCTCCACTCATGGCGTCTAGGCCTCTTCTCCACCTCTTGGCTGAAACTATTCTTTCCTACGTCATGAGCAAACTTCCGGCTAAAGTCCAAAAAGTGCTTTCCGTGTTTTGTCTTATCTGATCTCTCTACGCCGCTTGCATGGTTAGCCACTGACTAGCTGGAAACTTTTCTCTGGCCTCGTGATGCTCTGATTCAGATTTCTCATGACCTACCCGTCAACAAGTCCTGGTGTTTATAAGGCGCATGTAAAACTCTCCCTGGGAAATGTCTCACTTATTGGCAACTTCCGCAGCTAAAATTCCTCCTCTGTAGAACATCTATTAATGAAGAAATCGGAAAATGGGGATTCTCTGAGGAAAAAATTTAATCACACAGTTGGTCTCAGCATTATATTATCATGAATCCATCTCTACTTATCTAACTTGAGAATGAAGATTTGGGGTCAGAATAAATATAATGTCTTCCTCTGGCTTGCCTTTGCCAAGCTGCACTGGGGCCTATCTGGGCCAATAATTGAACTTGTTAAGGAGAGCAAGATGCAGAAAGAGGCTTTCTGAAAGTCCTTAGAGAAAGATCTCATCTTCTAGGTGACTTGTTGCTGAAGGAAGGTCATTTAAACATCATCTCTGTTGTTTTAAAACTATGTCTAGCCCCTCAATCCATGTTCTGCTTCTCTCTGGTCTCCACAGTGAACTATTGACTAAAAAACTTGAAGGGACGCTCCATGGGGCTTAAAGCCTCAGTTCATACACTGCTGCTTCCCCGGGACCTAGAAGAGTACCTGGGACAGACTAGGGACTCGTTATTAGGTACAGAATGAATGAGAAGTTCTGTTTCAAGTTGGTAGGGGGTGTAGTTTGTCCCCACGCATTGCTGGTTTGTTGGCATGAGGGAAACAACCACAAAACTTTGGCTAAACTGATGAGATCATGGATGAAGAGAATTTAGAAGAGGTCACTTAAGGAGTTATCAACTTCAATTCTTATATAAATTTATTATGTTCTCCAGAAGCCTCACATCTTTGCGAGAGGCCCAGGATTGGGCAGTTACCACCACGAATGAGGGAAGACCTGAGGACGTAACCAACCAGGCATGAAATGGCTGAGTTTGCAAACACGGAAGCTCAAATTGAGACTGACGCCTTTCTTTTTTGCAGCTCTTCGACCTCAGAACAAATGTCTGAAAATTTGCAGATTACAGGTGCCTCTCTGGTTGGATTTTGAGCATGTCTTCTCATAGAATTTAGTATATTTAAAACCTCAAAAAAAAAAAAAAATTAAAGACTTTTCCCCTGAGACTGGGGTCTTCTCCAATGGGTAGGGTTCAAGGCCACCTCCTCACCAATCTGAACCCACTGACTAGTACGACCAAGGGAGTTTACTGCCTTCTAATTAGTGCCCTAACAGTTTGCTAAATATGTTACCCAAATGCTGTGCTTATTTCCTTCCTGGTGAGAGTCAGCTGAAATTTCCAAGGTTGCTTGGCCCGATTCCAGGCCCATGGAGAATTGATACCTTTTTGATCAGCTTGTGCAGGAATCCCTCATGAACAGATGTCTACAAGTTGAACTTTTCTAAACCTTTCATTCTGTATCTTGAAGTGAATTTTGGGATTTAGCTTTTTGAACTCAAAATAGAAGCTTGATAACTGATCCTTATAATGAACCAGCATGTTATACCACCTTCAGAGTTGGAGTCAGTTAAGTATGGTTTCTGGAAAATACACACAATTTTCTTTTTTTAGTCAAAGAGCATTGCCAAATAGAGCAACATTTTGTTTTATGCCCTTTGTTAAAAATGTGTGATTCATGGCCCCTTTTTGATCCTGGCAAAGGATCCCTGCATTCCCACCTGCTGTTGAGAGCAGAAAAGAGAACGTTCCCTCGTGCACTGGTGATTTCAGATGATGATGAGGGACCAGCTGAAGCTTCTACTTTTCTACCTTCTGATAGAATGGCTTAGCACTGAGCTTCCTGGCAGCTCAGTGGTAAGAGAATCTGCCTGCCAATGCAGGAGACACAGGTTCAATCCCTGGTCTGGGAGGATCCCACATGCCAAGGAGCAGCTAGGCCCGTGGGCCATAACTATTGAGCCTGTGCTCTAGAGCCTGGGTGGTGCAACCACTGAGCCCGCGTGCCACAGCTACTGAAGCCCGCACACCCTGGATCCTGTGTCCCGCAACGAGAAGCCACCACAGTAAAATGCCGGCATATCACAATGGAGAATAGCTCCTGCTGACTGCAGCTAGAGAAAAGCCTCAGCAGCAATGAAGACCCAGCACAGCCAAAGTTAATTTTTAAAAGAAAGAATGGCTTAGTATCAGTTGCTGCTTAGCCCAAGTCATTGTTTGGCATATGTTCTTAGAAACACAATTTTTCTGTTTACAATTCCAGAGATCAGGTGAGTTCATTCAACTTCTTAGAGGTTTGTTTTGTCACAGGGAAAAATCTCTCAACTCTATTACAAGTTACTCACTAAAGTGATGTTGCCTATAAGCTTAAGTTATACATAAATGGCAGATCTCTGGGAACTCTACCTCCTAGGTAATGAACATTAAGCTAAAATACCTCTGTTTAGCTCACAGAAAACATCCTGACAAGGCCCACCTGTGAAGGACTGCAGGCAGAAAGAAATTAACACATCCTCCCCAAAGGCCGCTGGGAACCCGGAAGTGTTTGACTTTACTTCCTCCTGTTTTCTATTAAAGCAACTTGAGTTCTAACTCAGGCAAGATGGTTCTGTGGGACGAGGTCACCATCTTTTTGGTCTACTGGCTTTCCGAATAAAATCACTATTCCTTGCCCCAACATGCTGCCTCTCGATTTATTGGCACGTTAGCAGTATGAGCTTGGACTCAGTACAATTTTTGGTCACCCAAAAATGTGACCCCACTCGGAGAATTTTCAGGTAAGTTTTCAGTAGCTGTCGGGACCACTTGTCCTGAGGGCCTACCATTCAAATTTCCCCAAAGAGGCACCCCTTGCCCTAGTACTTGGCAGTTGGATCAGAGAATCAACGTTTGGGAACCAACGTGCTCCACGCGGAAGGGTAAGTCACTCCAGTGTGTATAGCTGGAAACTTTATTTTCTCTCTGTTTGGGGTGTTTGCTTTAGAATAAGCCAGTTTGTTCTGTATTTGAGTGAGGTAGTCTGTTGGCGAGAGGAAAGAGCTGTTGGACTTTCACCCGATGTGTGAACGTGTTCATTTCTTTGGATGCTAGTACTTGTGTGCAGTCTTGTTTGTATTTCTGCCTCTTAAAAAATGGGGAATATTTCAGCTATCTCTAAAAAGTTCTCTGGGTTGCATTTTGGATAAGTGCTCTGATTATAGCCTTGAACCCATAAGTGAGAAGAAGCTAATTTTCTTGTAGGTGCAAAATCACAGATTCTCACATCTGTCTGGTGTTCTGCATCATGACACAGGTTACTACAAAGTGATAGTGATAGAAACAAGGACTCAGTTTTGAAAGGAGAGGCAACCACTGTTGAAACAGGCTGTCCAATTCTTTTTTTATAATTGGAGGATAATTGCTTTACAAAGTTGTGTTGGTTTCTATTGTACAACAACACGAATCAGTCATAACTTTGTGTGTGTATATATATAAATATATATTCCCTCTCTGTTGAGCCTCCCTCCCACCCTCTGATCACACCCTCCAATTGTTATGGTTTTGAATTTCTCATTCTCTGCATTGCTTGTTCAGGGAACCTCTTGCCCCACTTGGTGTAACTGGCAGCTTTTTACTCAAGTCAAGGAAAAAAATGTACTCAATAAGCAGGTCAGTTCTCTGATATTTGCAAGGAGAATTGCAAGGAAAGTATTTTAGGAACATAGTGCAGAGAATTAAAAATGATGTGTCTGGTCCAGTGTTTATATTTCAGGAGAGAAAGAGACAGAAAGAGAGAGAGAGAGAATAAGAGGCTTCTAGTTCAAACCTACAGAATAGTTTCACCCTCTGCTGGAAAGAGGCCCCATGACACACGATTCTGCAGCGTTCCGAATTCTCACACCCCCGCACTGTCCCCAGTTTATTGCTGGAAGAGGGTTTCTAGAGCTAAAGGATTTTGCAAAGCTGCTGGGGGAAGAATAGTTTTATGTATCACCACCTGTGCCCTGAATCTTTCCTGGAGTTTGGGGAAAAGGAGGGCGAGGAAGTTTTGGTTCTGTTCTTGGTTTGTTTTGCAAACATTCTTTTCCTGAGTATAAAAGCAATACCTCAGGCTTCCCTGGTGGCTCAAAGTATCTACCTACTAATGCAGGAGGCCTGGGTTCAATCCTTGGGTTAGGAAGGTCCCACATGTAGTGGAGCAACTAAGCCCATACACCACAACTATTGAGTCTGTGCTCTCGAGCCTGGGAGCCACAACCGCTGAGCCCACAAGCTGCAGCTCCTGAGGCCCACGTGCTCTAGAGCCCCGGCTCCACAACAGGAGAAGTCACTGCACAGAGAAGCCCCCACGCTGCAACGAGGAGTGGCCGCTGCTCACTGCAATTAGAGAAAAGCCCGTGCAGCCCTGCAGACTTAGCCAAGCCAAAACAAACAAATAAAATCATTTACAAAGAAAAAAGCAAGATATCTGGCAGTACCAAATGCTAGTAACGATACAGATTCACAGAATCTCATACACTGCTGGTGGGAATATGTACAGACTGAGGCAACCACTTTGGAAAAACCGTTCCACACTGCTGTTTAAACTTTCACTCACCCTATGACATGCCTAAATGCAAATTTTTATTTAATCTGAGCTTTTATATTGAGCATTGGGCAAATGAGTACTTACTACACTCTAATAAATTAATAAATAATGGCTATGCGTGGACTAATGAGGTGACTATTTACTGAGTTAAGATCAACCCAGTTCAGAGTGTCTCTGGATCCAAACAAGAAACTAAAAGCAAAAATCATACATTCATTGTGAACAATTTAGAGCTCAGACAAAGCATGTGAAGAAACCACCATCCCTAACTGTCATCACTCTAGAGATGGTCATTCAGGGGTGTTTCCTTACCGCTACTTTTTTCTGATTCTTATTTTGAACAAAATTGTAATCATGATGTTTAAACAGTAATCTTATTCTTTACACTTAATATTATATACCTTTTCCCATGTGATGAAACAATCTGTTTTTAACAGCTGAATAGTATTACATTATTATGTATGCAACATAATTTAACAAATCCTTTATACACATTTATTTTGGTTTCACTGTTTTTTGTTGTTGTGGGTTAGACTGAAATAAACAATTTGCACATATCTGGGTGCTTTCTCTGATTTCATTAAGATTTTTAAGAGAATCAAGGTGAGAAGTTTTTTAGTTATTGGTACATATTGCCATTTCCTTCTCCAGTTGCTAAACTGGAGGGCACTATTATGTGAGAAATGAAGTGAATAAAATACTGCACATAAAAATGCCTAATATATACATGATAGACATTCAATATCAGTTGACTATGAAGCTGCATATAGTTATAAGGTTAGCTAGAATATATTGGAAAAGGATAAAGGAATATCTTCCTCATCTACCAGAATATGAAAATTAGATGACTTAGAATTGCATCTTAAGTTTTGGTGGAAATATCAGTACAAGTACATGACATAGGCGTATATAATTATATTAACTTTGTGTTGCATTAATGATACTAAATATAATTTATATGCCATGCTTGTTCTTTCAGAAACATTTTTATATGCATCACCTCATTTGCTTTTCATGACAATCTTCTAAGATACATTAAATTACCTCCTCTTGGAGAAGGCAATGGCACCCCACTCCAGTACTCTTGCCTGGAAAATCCCATGGACGGAGGAGCCTGGTAGGCTGCAGTCCATGGGGTCGCTGAGAGTTGGACACGACTGAGTGACTTCACTTTCACTTTTCATCTTCATGCATTGGAGAAGGAAATAGCAACCCACTCCAGTATTCTTGCCTGGAGAATCCCAGGGACGGGGGAGCCTGGTGGGCTGCCGTCTATGGGGTCACACAGAGTCAGACACGACTAAAGCGACTTAGCAGCAGCAGCAGCAGCAGAAACAGGTGAGGAAGTGGACACTTGGGTTACAATACTTGCCCAAGATTTTGAAGCTTAAAACTGAGTTCTAGTCTCAGCAGTGGTGGAAGGGCTTATACTGAATGATTGTCCTGAAGATAACACTTATAAACGATGGACAATAGCTGTTTTAAAGGTTCCAGAGAAAAACTAAAAGCAGGCAGAAACTGAAAGGGAAATGGTTAAAACCAATAACCTAAGTTTCCACCTTAAGGAACTAGAAAAATATAGTAAACTCACAAGATATAGAAGAGAGGAGACCAAAATAATAGAAATCAGTGGAACAGAAAACAGGCTGTAGAAAAATTTAACAAAACCTAAAATTTGTTTTATTGAAAAAATGGCTAAGCCCCTAGCTAGACTAATAAGGAAAAAAAGCAATTTATCATATTGGGAATGAAAAAGGGAGCATCATTACAGATCTTACAGACAATAAAAAAGGGATTATTGTGAACAACTGTCTATAAACTCAACAACTTAAAATGCCCAAATTCATTGAAAAATATCTCACCAAAAATGAAAAGAGAAAAAAAAGGAAACTGAATATCCATGTATCTGTTATTTTAACTGAATTGTTATCAAAACTTTTCCACAAAAAGGATTCCAGGTCCAAATGGTTTCACTAGTAAATTCTATCAAATAGTTGAGGAAGACTTAACACTAATCTTAAATTCTTTCCAAAAATAATAGACAAGGGAAAATATTCCTAACTTTTCTGAGGCCAAAAATATCCTAATACAAAAGCTTGATAAATACAAAAAAGAATAAAGCATATCTCTCATGAACAGTGACACAAAAATTTTTACCAAAATATTCGTAACTCAAATTGAAATATAATAATACATCATTATCATAT
>SJYC01069630.1:0-25125 GCA_006408675.1 Madoqua kirkii
AATTACATTAATTTTTAAAATTCACATGATCATTTCAATGGCATTACAAGTATTTGACAAAATTCAACAGCTATTCACAGTTCTCAGCAAATGAGGAATAGAGAGAAATTACTCAACCTGAAAAAGGGCCTCTTAAAAACACATAGCTAACATTACATATAATAATGAAATATTATTGGTGGTGGACACACAAAAGGAACAAAAACAGGACTTTCCTGGTGGTTCAGTGGTTAGGAGTCCACCTACCAATGCAGGTGATACACGTTTGATCTTCCCACAGGAAGATCACATTCCGTGGAGCAGCTAATCCCGGGAGCCACAACTACTGAAGCCCACGTGCCCTCGAGCCCATGGCACACAACAGAAGCTACCCCAATAAGAAGCCCGTGCATCCCAATAGAGAGTAACGCCCCGCTCCCCATGAGAGAGGAAGTCTCAGCACAGCAGTGAAGACCCAGAACAGCCAAATAAGTCAACAAATATATTTTTTAAAGGTGCAAAAACGAAAAGGAGGCAGTTCTCATGAATCAAGGAAAAATGATGTCCCAGTTTGAATCTGTAAGGCCTGAGGCTATGCCAGGGAAATGACTTCCCCCACCTTTTCCAGAAATAAGAACTGTGCAAAGTCCTTATATGATGGTGAGATTAGAATTCCTAGGAAAGTATTTTTGTTTTTTTCCCTTATAAAGCTTATGCTTTATTGGAACAATTACCTATTTTTAAAAAATCTCTTCTTCCTCTGTTCCCGTATAGCTCTCTGACAAACTTGAGCTCTTTCTCTAGTTTTAGAATTTGTGCAGAGGCCGGCACTCCATAGCACAGACCCTCTGGCAGTGGGCCCAGCCCCCATGGCGGAGGTTCTCCCCTACAGTGTGTCTGCCTGGGCCTGTCACCCTGCGTCTCTCTGCCAGCCTTATTAGGAGGCAGCTTTAGAGAATGCGTTCAAGAGCTAGTGAGTATCCCCACTGGACAGGCCTGCTCCTGGGGATTCTTGGTATAGTAACTACCTGCTAAGTTATTCATCATGTCTAATTCTTTGTGACCCCATGGACTATACTCCGTCAGGCTCCTCTGTCCATGGAAATTTTCAGACAGGAATACTGGAGGGGGTTGCCATTTCCTCCTCCAGGGGATCTTCTTGACCCAGGGATTGAACTCACGTCTCTTGCATCTCCTGCATTGGCAGGTGGATTCTTTACTACTGTGCCACCTGGGAAGCCCCAGAGAACAAAAGCCCTCCCTATGTGTTTCATTCTGGGATTCAGTTTATTACCCACCCTGGGCTCCAGTCACACAAGATCTTTTAAAACAACTCAGGTCATTCCTTATTGTTTCTCCTCAAATACTTGGTTTTTGAAAACTCCTTATGATTTCATGGGATCCTTTCTGCTGTTTTTTGAGAGACTGAAGTGATTAGGTCTGTCTCCATTGGTGGGATACTCTCCCTGCATCTCAGCCTGGACCAGTAAGAGGCTGAAGGGCATATAACTGAACCACAGCTGGCACTAATGATGACTAGCACTGATTAATTCAGTTAGAATTTCTACGTGAAAATCAAAGATACCAATTTGATGAAAGGGAGGCACACACAAGAAGAGGACTTGAAAGCACATCTACAGAGCACTTTATCTCTTTTTTAAAAATTAACTTTTATTGGCATAGAGTTGCTTTACAATGTTGTGTTAGTTTCTACTGTACAGCAAAATGAATCAGCCATATGTATACACGTGTGTACGCTAAGTTGGTTCAGTTGTGTCTGACTCTTTGCGACCCTAATGAACTACACAGCCCGCCCCAAGCTCCTCTGTCCATGGGATTCTTCAGGCAGAAATGCTGGATCGGGTTGTCATTTCCTCCTTCAGGGGGTCTTCCTGACTCAGGGATCAAACCCATACCTCTTGTCTCCTGCATTGGTAGGCAGATTCTTTACCACTAGTGCCACATATATCCCTTTATACATTAGCTAATGATAGCTATTATACTGAGATCCCACCTTGATTATGGCACTGAGCTGTTTTTAAACACACCTATTCTTTGAGATAGGTTCTATTATTATCCCCACTTTACAGATGGGCAAACCAAGACCTAGTGCAAGGTCACTTAGAGTAAGGGGTGAAGCCAGGATTCTAATCTCAGCAGCCTGGCTCCAGAGTCTGTACTCTACTTCCACATCCTACATAATAAGATTGAGAAAATTTTCCTTCCCTCAGCTCCTAAGAGATCTCTTCTCTCCAAGATCTGCTCATTCCAACTCTGCTTTATTTGGCCAGAGGGAGTTTCTTTGCGTTAAGAACCCCTACTACTAAGCCTTTTCTCATCAGTAAAATGGGAATAATGATGGTAGTTGTCTCATATGATTATGTACGTTCTAAGCATAGGATAAATATCCAACAAATGATCCTTATTATTTTAAGCTATTAGGAAGTTTTACTCTACAGTATAGAGTAAGCAGGTTGTTTATCATTCTTTTCTGCAGTTTCTATCTTACTCATAATTTCAAACTTAGAAATTTCAGTTTCAGCAATTCAGTTCTCCAGAGCACCGTTCTTGACATCACTGCAAAGCAAGCTTGGGCACCCTTGGGTTTGAGACCCTGAAGACAGCCCGCCCAGCACAGGATCTCAGTCTCACCACTTGTGCTCTGCCCACGCACATGTTAATTCAGATTAATAATAGCACCAAAGAAAGTACACAGCACATTCTTTCATTAATGGGTTTATTCATCAGGAAATGAAGAGAAGAATAAATGCTGCCAATGAGAATACCCAGTTTTCAGGGAATTAGAAGACATTTTTGCTTGAATGTGCTAAAAGTTTAAATAATGAGGAATAAATTATCTAAGTCAGTAGTTTTCAAACTGTGTTCAGTGGAGCCCTGGAGTTTTGCAAATGCACCTCAGGGGCAGTACTAGTTAGTACTTATCTTACCAGCTGAATGTCAACTTGCAGAGGGATGAATACACTGAGGCTATAAAGTGGGTGGAATGTCTTTGAAACAGGAGGAACAGAACCTTCCTGCATCCCAAGGGCATAATCAACACTGGGTATACGTGACCTTGGTTAAGTCACCTCCCATGTCTGGCTTCTGTTCTGTCCAGTGAGAAGACTCAGGGCTGTGATGATCACAAAAATCTCTCGGCTCTAAAGCTCTGAGATCACCTCTTCTTCTCCTCAGTGACTACTTTCAGCAGAAGATATTTTTAGAATATCTTTAGTACTTATCTTACCAGCTGAATGTCAACTTGCAGAGGGATGAATACACTGAGGCTATAAAGTGGGTGGAATGTCTTTGAAACAGGAGGAACAGAACCTTCCTGCATCCCAAGGGCATAATCAACACTGGGTATACGTGACCTTGGTTAAGTCACCTCCCATGTCTGGCTTCTGTTCTGTCCAGTGAGAAGACTCAGGGCTGTGATGATCACAAAAATCTCTCGGCTCTAAAGCTCTGAGATCACCTCTTCTTCTCCTCAGTGACTACTTTCAGCAGAAGATATTTTTAGAATTATCTTTATACAGCTTTAGTTTCATCATTTCTTTGATATTTCTCAGTGATTGCACATCCTAACTCTTTCTAGATAAATGTGACTTTTGGACCTAACAAAAACAGTGAATAACAACAACAACAAAAAATCCCCTAGTTCAGAACCAGATTGTGAAATGAAATTCATATTTTACAGCAAGAAAAATTTAAACATAAAAAAATTTCTCTGGGGACTTCCCTGGTAGTCCAGTGGATAAGACTCTGGGCTCGCAATGCAGGGGGCCTGGGTTCAATCCCTGGTCAGAGAACTATATCCCATATGCCATGACTAAGATCCAGAACAGCAAAATAAATATTTTTTCAAAAAAATTTCTTTGCCTTTGGCCTCTCTCCCCTCACTGTGCACTGGGTACCCTTTTTGTGCATCAACCAAAGCTCTCCACAGGCAGAAATTCCTGCTCAACTATAGACAGCAAAATTTTCCCAGCATCAGCAAGACAACTCCTTAAAAGATAACATTCCTTCTTAATTTAGTAAGGGGCCACAATGTCCCCTGACCCACTGCTTGCTAGATTGTGTAAGCTGTCAATAATACATCACTTAAGGTATAGCCTTCTGTCTCAAAAAACTTCGGTGACTGTGCTTGACTTCTAATGGGCAGAACAATTCTCCAAGCTTTCTGAGATGCTGTTCCCTGGCTTAGATAATCTTCAACTGGGCTGAAAAAAATTTTCCATTTCTTTCTTAGATCAGGTGATTAATTTTTCATTGAAAGTGTTTAATGAGTGCCTTTCAAGAGTCAGGTACTGATGTGGGGGAGACAAAGAAGAATAGGCCAAACTTTTCTGTTTTCTCAAAGGGCTCCCAGTCCCTTGAGCTGGTAAAACACATTTGTATGAATTTCTTTTGTGCTTCATAGAAGTTACCTAGTTCTGGCTATTCTAGCTGGAGAAGATAAAATGTTTGACCCAGTGATCAGAAAAATTAGTTGCCTTAGAAAGAGAGAGACCTATTTCTCTGACACATGTCTACCATTTTCAAGGTTTCTGATAAATACCCTCTAGCTCAGAGGCCATAGGCCTGAATCTATAAACAAATTACCTTCAATTCCCAGATCCCTTTTGTGGCTGGCTGGCAGTAAAACTTTGTTTACAGGATCTCTAAATCAGCTTTGTTTGGCAGCCATATTACACTTGGCCCAAACAGATAACTGTACGTAGACAGGAAAGGCTGCTTGTGTAGTAGACATCTGATTCATTTAGGCCCAAGTCCCAGATCCATCTAACTGGCTTTGGGACTTCGGGCAGGTCCCTCAACTTTGTTGAAATATATATTCCCTTATCTATAAAATGAAATTACAGATATTTCACAATGTTGCCAAGTGGATAAGGAATCACCTATATAGAGTTCCCAGTATATGTTAATACCTAGTGATGATTCAAAAAGTGTCAGTTCTTTTTATTACTAGGTTTGCAAAGAGGAGCCCCAGACGGTAAAGAGTCTGCCTGCAGTGCAGGAGACACAGGTTTGATCCCTGGGTCATGAAGATCCCCTGGAGAAGGAAATGGCAACCCACTCCAGTATTCTCACCTGGAGAATCCCATGGACAGAGGAGCCTGGGAGGCTACAGTCCATGGGGTCGCAAAGAGTCAGACACGACTGAGTGACTTCACACTTGAACTGCAAAGAGAGCACGAGTTATCACACTACCTATGAGAGGAAAACTGACCTGGACTAGTCCTCTTGGGAGTGTGGCTAGAACTTGAAGGAATCACCACTGAGCTGAGCAGAGGCTTATAAATGTATCCTAGGTGGTGTGTGGCTGTGATAGGGCTTCTTGGAGAGAGCAAACTGCCAGGAATCAAGAAGGAAGACGTTGTGAAACTGAGTCAGCAGTCTGGCCAAAGCAGTTGATGGAGGCGAGGTCTGACCTGGTATCTCCTGGTTGAGATTAGAACTGTAGGAAGGTGAAGGGATGAGGCACGTTTTTCCATTGACCTACTTGATTAAGCCAAGGATCTCTATTTGGAAAGCCACATAATCACCATCTGAGGTGTTAAGCCATCAGAAAGTCTCAACAGTTGGAGGAGGTCTTCAGTTCAGTTCAGTCGCTCAGTAGTTAGAAATACGTAACCTGTATTCTGATACAGAATGGTACGCTGACACCAGCTCTTTAGGGATTTTAGGCTATTCACAACTCCTTCCTTGAAATGATATTTATTGTGGTTTTTATAACACTGCTCAGTCCTCATCTTCCTCTGCCCTCTTCAAGTTTTTCATTCCATCATCCCTTCCTCTTCTGTCAATCCGTACATGGTAGCAAACTCAGGGCTCTGTTTTCCATCCTCTTCTCTTTTCCTCAGTCCACGTCCTTTTCTTTCTTTTTAAAATTTTTTGGCGTGCCATGTGTCTTGTGGACTCTTCGTTCCCAGACCAGGGATCAAACCTATCACCCCCTGCTGAGGAAGCACAGAGTCTTAACCACTGGACGACCAGGGAGGTACCCCACATGCTTTTCTTAATAAACCTCATCTCCCCCCAAGGTTTTTGATCCCAGCTATATGATGCTACAGGCAAGGAAAACTTGTCCCTTCTTTCCTTCTAGATTCTTCAGCTACTTTATTAATTGACCCAAGAAAAATTAACAGGAGAGAAAACAAATTTAATTTCATATGTACAGTTCAGTTCAGTTGCTCAGTCTTGTCCAACTCTTTGCGACCCCATGAATCGCAGCACACCAGGCCTTCCTGTCCATCACTAACTCCCAGAGTTCACTCAGACTCACATCCATCAAGTCAGTGATACCATCCAGCCATCTCATCCTCTGCCATCCCCTTCTCCTGACCCCAATCCCTCCCAGCATCAGGGTCTTTTCCAATGAGTCAACTCTTCGCATGAGGTTGGGAGCTCATAAAAATGTGAGAATCAAAAGAGTTACCAAAGTAGACAGCTTTTATACCTTTTAGACAAGGAAACAATAAATTTGTGAAGAATTGACAAGACAAAGGGGTTTGGGCTTGGGGTTAACAAATTGGTGGCGAAGTAACAAGGTTTGTTTATAGAGCCTTCCATGTCCCTAAATTGCCTGTCTCTGGTGATAAGGATGCCTCCTGGAACAGGCAGGGTACTTTTGACATGGGAGATTGATTTCCTGCTTTCAGGAGGACAAAGGAGAGTCAGGGTGTTCTTGGACTGACTCTTTTTTTAAGTTAATTTCCTCTTCGTTGCACTAGGTCTTCATGCTGCATGCAGTCTTTCTCGAGCTGCGGGGAGCAGGGAGGGGCTGCTCTTCATTGCAGTGCAGGCTTCTCACTGCTGTGGTTTCCCTTGCTGTGGAGCGCAGGCTGTAGGTCCATGGGGTTCAGTAGACACAGCACGCAGGCTCAGTGGTTGTGGTGCATAGGCTTGGTTGCTTCATGGCATGTGGAATCTTCCCCCAACCAGGGATTGAACCCATGTCCCTGGCATTGGCAGGTGGATTATTATCCACTAGACCACCAGCAAAGTCCTGACTGTTTCTTCAGTTCATGATCTGAACCACAGTCAGCTCCTGGTCTTGTTTTTTGTTCTTTTCCATCTTTGGCTGCAGAGAATATAATCAATCTGATTTTGGTATTGACCATCTGGTGATGTCCATGTGCAGAGTCGTCTCTTGTGTTGTTGGAAGAGGGTGTTTCTTAAGACCAGTATGTTCTCTTCGCAAAACTCTATTAGCCTTTGCCCTGCTTCATTCTGTATAGTCTTTAGAGTCACAGAGTCAGACCCGAATAAAGGACTTTCACTTTGCTTAATGCTGGATCATATAGCAATTCTTTTTTAGTTCTTTGAGGAACCTCCATAGTGCTTTCCGTAGTGGCTTCACCAGTTTATGTCCACACCAGTAGTGTGGGAGGATTCCTTTTCTCCACATCTGCTCCAGCATTTGTTATTTGTAGACTTTTTAATGGTGGCCATTCTGACAGTTGTGAGATTGTTGTTGTTGTTCAGTCATGTCTGACTTTGCAACCCCATGGACTGCAGCACGCCAGGCTTCCCTGTCCTTCACCATCTCCTACAGTTTGTTCAGACTCACATCCATTGAGTTGGTGATGCCGTCCAACCATCTCATCCTCCTTCGTCCCCTTCTCCTCCTGCCTTCAATCTTTCCCAGCATCAGGGTCTTTTCCAATGAGTCGGCTGTTTGCATAGTTTGGCTCTTCACCAAAGTATGTCAGCTTCAGCATCAGTCCTTCCAATGAATATTCAGGATTGATTTTCTTTAGGATTTACTGGTTTGATCTCCTTGCTTTCCAAGGGACTCTCAAGAGTCTTCTGCAGCACCACAGTGTGAAGGCATCAGTTCTTTGGGGCTCAGCCTTTTTTATTGTCCAATCTCACATCCATACATTACTACTGGAAAAATTATAGCACTGACTATACAGACCTTTGTAAGCAAAGTAATGTCTCTGTTTTTTAATATGCTGTCTAGGCTTGTCATTGCTTTTCTTCCAAGGAGCAAGCGTCTTTTAATTTCATGGCTGCAGTCACCGTCCATAGTGATTTTGGAGCCCAGGAAAATAAAGTCTGTCACTGTTTCACTGTTTCCCCATCTATTTGCCATGAAGTGATGGGACCACATGACATGACCTTTGTTCTGTGTGTGTGTTCACTTACTTTAATAACACCACAGTTACCATGTTATCACCATGGAGTTCAGGTTACACAAAAGAATTTCACAAGTACAGCAAAGCATTCTGTGATATACCAAAGTTTGTATAATATGTGACCAAACCAGCTTGTTCATCAATCACTTCCATTATAGGCATTTTATTTAGTTGATGATTCTTTTGGAGAAAAAAAACATACTGTGCACATTTAAAAAGGGCTTTTTATTTACCTTTGCATTAGCACCTAAAACACTCATTTGTTTCAAAATAACATTTAAAATTATTCTATATAACAGCAGCAAAATCTAATTCTGCAACTACAAAAGAGCTAATAGGGATATACAGTTAAGTTATTCTCATGTTTATAACTCGGATCTCAAATAAATACTACTTCAAAGTGGCTCTGTTACCAGCTTTTTACTTGCAGGAAGGTTTATAATGTTGTATTCCATGCATTGTTCGGAAAGGGTTCCTCAAGAGCCAACCAGCCCTTAAAACAGTACCCAGTCCACAAGACAGTCAGAAAGTTAAATTAACAGCAGTAAATAGGACTCCTACAGTACATCAAAAGCATATGATTTTCTGCAACAACTGGGAGCATTTTCAGGATTGGCATATTGTCTTTAGAACTAATTTCAACAGAAGAGTTTAAGAAGGTGGACAGGTATCTCTATCAAATGTATTTAAAAGTGACGTGTTTCTTTTGTGCTGATCTTAATCTGACTCCCCCAAATGACCTAGCTAGTGAACTAGTCACCAGTAATTTGGTCAGCAGGCAAATCAAGCCTGCAAGAAAATAAGCCAATATTCAAATTACCATGTTCTTGTCTGACCCCCCAAATTTATTTTCAGCATAAATAGTAACCTCAGTATGAGATGTCTAATTAAGGCAAGCACCACCAATAAGACCAAGACAGCATCTCCTCTCCTAAGGTTTGGGTTTTGCCCAGAATTCTTGATACAGGGAAGAGCCTGTACCAAGAGTCATTGCTCCCACAACAAAGCCTTGGGCTGCCACACACATGTGGATCAGGGGAACAGAACTTTTAGTATTTCCCCTCTATGTAATCCATATTCCACAATTGCTGCAAAACCTGCCATTCCAATGGGGACAAATGGTGCCTCTTGTAGCTTTTCAGGTAAGCTAACATCCCTGATCTTCATCATATGAGGAAAGAGAAACATCTGTGTCACTTGACACAGTGATTGAAGAATCTTCAGACAACTACAAAATGTTTCAGGTTCCTATCGGCTAGTGACCACACTCCCGCACCTGCCGTCCAGCTGGCTTCTCCCAGATGAATATTTTTTGAATGCTGAGCTTTTTTACTCTTATTTCACCTTCATCAAGAGACTCTTTAATTCCTCTTTGCTTTCTGCCATAAGGGTGGTGATCTGAGGTTATTGATATTTCTCTCGGCAATCTTGATTCCAGCTTGGGCTTCATCCAGACTGGCATTTCGCATGATGATGTACTCTGAATATAAGTTAAATATGCAGGATGACAATATACAGCCTTGACGGACTCCTTTCCCAATTTGGAACTAGTCTATTGTTCCATGTCCGATTCTAACTGTTGCTTCTGGACCTGCATACAGGTCTCACAGGAGTTGGGTCAGGTGGTCTGTAATCCCATCTCTTTAAGAATTTTCCAGTTTGTTGTGATCCACACAAAGGCTTTAGCATAGTCAATGAAGCAAAAGTAGATGTTTTCTGATATTCTCTAGCTTTTCTATGATACAATGGATTCTGGCAATTTGATCTGTGGTTCTTCTGCCTTTTCTAAATCCAGTTTGTACATCTAGAAGTTCTCAGTTCACAAACTGTTGAAGCCTAGCTTGAAGGATTCTGAGCATTACTTTGCTAGCATGTGAAATAACTGCAATTGTGTGGTAGTTTGAACATTCTTTGGCATTGCCTTTCTTTGGGATTTGAATGAAAACTGACCTTTTCCAGTCTTGTGGCCACTCACTGCTGAGTTAATCAAATTTGCTGGCATACTGAGTGCTGCACTTTAATAGCATTATCTTTTAGGATTTGAAATAGCTCAACTGGAATTCCATCACCTCCACTAGCTTTGTTCGTAGTGATGCTTCCTAAGGCCCACTTGACTTCACATTCCAGGATGTTTGGCTCTAGGTGAGTGATCACATTGTCGTAGTTATCTGGGTCATTGAGGCCTTTTTGTATAGTTCTCTGTGTATTCACACCACCTCTTCTTAATATCTTCTACCTTGTTATAGTTTTGATTTTCATTTCTCTAATAATTAGCAATGATGAGCATCTTTTCACGTGCCTATCAGTCATCTGTATGTATGTCTTCTTTGGAGGTAGATCTATTTAGGTCTTCTGCCCATTTTTGATTGGGTTGTTTATTGTTATTGAGTTGTATTTGTACATTTTGGAAATTGATTCCCTGTAGTTGCTTCATTTGCAAATATTTTCTCCCATTCTGTAAGCTGTCATTTGACTTTGCTGTGGTTTCCTTTACTGAACAAAACGTTGTATGTTTGATTAGATCTCATTCATTTTTGCATTTATTTCTATTGCTTTGGGAGATTGACTTAAAATATTGGTATAAGTCAGTCAGTCAGTTCAGTCGCTCTGTTGTGTCCTACTCTGTGACCCATGAATTGCAGGCCTCGCTGTCCATCACCAACTCCTGGAGTTCACTCAAACTCATGTCCATCGAGTTGGTGATGCCATCCAGCCATCTCATCCTCTGTCTTCCCCTTCTCCTCCTGCCCCCAATCCCTCTCAGCATCAGAATCTTTTCCAATGAGTCAACTCTTCGCATGAGGTAGCCAAAGTATTGGAGTTTCAGCTTTAGCATCAGTCCTTCCAATGAACACCCAGGACTGATTTCCTTCAGAATGGACTGGTTGGATCTCCTTGCAGTCCAAGGGACTCTCAAGAGTCTTCTCCAATACCACAGTTCAAAAGCATCAATTCTCCCACGCTCAGCTTTCTTCACAGTCCAACTCTCATATCCATACGTGACCACTGGAAAAACAATAGCCTTGACTAGACAGACCTTTGTTGGCAAAGTAATGTCTCTGCTTTTGAATATGCTATCTAGGTTGGTCAGAACTTTCCTTCCAAGGAGTAAGTGTCTTCTAATTTCATGGCTGCAGTCACCATCTGCAGTGATTTTGGAGCCCCCCAAAAATAAAGTTTGACACTGTTTCCACTGTTTCCCCATCTATTTCCCATGATGTGATAGGACAAGATGCCATTGCCATGATCTTCGTTTTCTGAATGTTGAGCTTTAAGCCAACTTTTTCACTCTCCTCTTTCACTTTCATCAAGAGGCTCTTTAGTTTCTTTTCACTTTCTGCCATAAGGGTGGTGTCATCTGCATTTCTGAGGTTATTGATACTTCTCCTGGATCTTGATTCCAGCTTGTGCTTCTTCCAGCCCAACATTTCTCATGATGTACTCTGCATAGAAATTAAATAAGCAGGGTGACAATATACAGCCTTGATGGACTCCTTTTCCTATTTGGAACCAGTCTGTTGTTCCATGTCCAGTTCTAACTGTTGCTTCCTGACCTTCATACAGGTTTCTCAAGAGGAAGGTCATGTGGTCTGGTATTTCAATCTCTTTCAGAATTTTCCACAGTTTATTGTGATCCACACAGTCAAAGGCCTTGGCATAGTCAATAAAGCAGAAGTAGATTTTTTCTGGAACTCTCTTGCTTTTTCGATGATCCAGTGGATGTTGGCAATTTGATCTTTGGTTCCTCTGCCTTTTCTAAAACCAGCTTGAACATCTGCAAGTTCATGGTTCACATATTGCTGAAGCCTGGCTTGGAGAATTTTGAGCATTACTTTACTATCTTGTGAAATGAGTGCAAGTGTGCGGTAGTTTGAGCATTCTTTTGCATAAATGTCAATTTATGCTTTTTCTATATCCTCTTCAAGGAGCTCTCTGCTGTCGTGTCTTAAGCCACTTTGCATTGTTTTGCCTGTGGCCTTAGCGTGTCTGGCTTCGCTGACTTGTGTGTGGCTGTCTCCCTCTTGTGCCCCATATGAGTGCAAGTGTGGGTAGTTTGAGCATTCTTTTGCATAAATGTCAATTTATGCTTTTTCTATATCCTCTTCAAGGAGCTCTCTGCTGTCGTGTCTTAAGCCACTTTGCATTGTTTTGCCTGTGGCCTTAGCGTGTCTGGCTTCGCTGACTTGTGTGTGGCTGTCTCCCTCTTGTGCCCCACTTGCTGGTGGTGCACTGTCTTCTCTCCATTGCATCTTCTTGCCTCCTTTGTGGAAGATTAATTGACCATACATGAGTGGTTTATTTCTGGGCTCTTTATTCTGTTCCATTGGTCCATATGTGTATTTACCATGCTGTTTTCACTGCTGTAGCTTTCTAGTATTGTCTAAAGTCTGGAAGGGATATATCTCCTGCTTTGTTCTTTTTCCTCAAGATTGCACTGGCAGTTCTGGGTCTTTTACAATTCCATTATAAGTTTCAGGACTATTTGTTCTAGTTTTGTGAAAAAAATGCATGGGTAATTTGATAAGAATTGCATTAAATGTGTAAATTGTTTTGGGTAGTATTGCCATTTTAACAATATTACTATTTTCAATCTAAGAGGCTATCTTTCCATTTCTTTGAATCATAATTTCCTTTCTTAATGTTCTATAGTTCTCAGCATGTCTTTCACCTCCTTTGACCTAGGCTGTTTTTATTTTTTAAATCATAATGTTCATACTGGAAATATACCCAAACAGATAAAGAAACAGAAATTGCCTATAATCCAGAGATGATCATTGTTAATGTTTTGGTTACTTAAAGTAGAATTCTTTGTTGATATCCATCACTATCCTCTCACCATAAGTTCTTTTCCTTCATAAGCTTATTATTGTATTTATTAATACTGTTTTATTTTCTGTCTTCTTTGCTTATGTTTGACCCAGCGTTGCAACCTCCAGGCCCCATAATGCCTGGATGCTCAGTAAGTTTTTGTTGAATAAATGAGTTAGAAAAATTTTTTTTATTATAGAATAGTTCAGTTCAGTTGCTCAGTCGTGTCCGACTCTGCGACCCCATGAATCACAGCATGCCAGGCCTCCCTGTCCATCATCATCTCCCGGATTCACTCAGACTCATGTCCATCAAGTCAGTGATACCATCCAGCCGTCTCATCTTCTGTCATCCCCTTCTCCTCCTGCCCCCAATCCCTCCCAGCATCAGAGTCTTTTCCAATGAGTCAGCTCTTTGCATGAGGTGGCCAAAGCACTGGAGTTTCAGCTTTAGCATCATTCCTTCCAAAGAAATCCCAGGGTTGATCTCCTTCAGAATGGACTGGTTGGATCTCCTTGCAGTCCAAGGGACTCTCAAGAGTCTTCTCCAACACCACAGTTCAAAAGTATCAATTCTTCAGTGCTCAGCCTTCTTCACAGTCCAACTCTCACATCCATACATGACCACTGGAAAAACCATAGCCTTTATTAGATGGACCTTAGTCGGCAAAGTAATGTCTCTGCTTTTGAATATGCTATCTAGGTTGGTGAGCTGGCCGGTGCACTAAGCACCGGGCGGCTGTGAGAGCAGCTATAAGCGCGGCCGAGAGGAGCTACCCCATGTCCAAGGTCAGGGGCAGCAGCCTAGAGTCCCAGGCTGCGAGGGGACAGGAACGGCTGAGGAGCTATCCTGTGTCCGAGGTCAGTGGCAGCCGGGAGGAGCTACCCTATGTGAGGTCAGGGGCGGCAGCAGAGAGGAACAACCCCAGGAGCCGTGGCTGCGCAGGCCTAGTGGAGCTATTATAGAATAGGGCTGAGGTCATACTTCATATACAGTTCTAGATTTTTATTCATTTAGCACTACATTTCATTATGCTAATTAAAATGCTTTACTGATTTCTCATTACCCTTAGAACAAAGTCTAAAATCCTTACTAAACCTTGAAAGCTGTGAGTCTCTGGAAAGACACAGTCCTCATCTTTGAATCCTCAGAATCTGCCATCGCCCAGTTCCAGGCTCTTCTCTCCATTTTCTCCCTTCCTAGATTTGTATTCACGATTTAAAGTGCCAGTGAGCACTGGTGGTGTGATTTCACCCAGTTCCAGTAACTATTTACACTTAGGTGCTAAATCAATGAACAGTTGTACTTAATAAGATTTAAAGTTTTGCCAAGTTTGCTCAAAAGAGCAGGAGACGTTAATGGTGGGTAAATTGGGAAGTGAGGCCATGGGGAAGGGTGATGGATTCTGAGAAAGTAGAAGGACCAATGGATTGGAGGTCCTGAAGAATTACCCCAGTGAATGAACAAGACTGAGTTAAAAGTAATGATCGGAGACTGAGATAATAGGGCTTTAAAAATATTTATCTATTTTATTAACCTAATAAGACAATTAAAGCTGGGATTCAGTTGGCCTAAGACCTCAGGTAAGACAAGAGTGTGGCTGACTAAATAGATAAGTTCTTCTAAAGATAAGCAGCTCTCTGGGATTGCCTTGAGAATGCCACCTACTCTACAGGAGAAAGCTGGATAGCAGTGTGGGGAAAGGGCCTTTAGGACAAGCTAGCTTGCAGTGTTTGTCAGACTACCTGCTGACCCAAGATCAATGGCCTGTCTCAGAAATTTGCAAAAGATAAAAGTAGGGGCTTGCTGTGTAATCTGTGCCTCCAATTACTGCAACTCCAACAGTAGGGTGGTGGTGCTGACAGTGGTAGAGGGGGATAGCCAGGCCCCAGGTGTTAGGTTCCTTTGTCTCTGATTAGTCTATTTAAGGACTTTGAAGACCTTCCTTGAGGGTTAAGGAGAGAACCAATCTTTTCTATGAAATTCCATCCTATTGTTACATCCAAAGTATTTTTTCAGTATTACCTGTAGCTGCTATGTCTCAAGACAGCACCACTTCTTAGACAGCTGGGGCTGAAACAAGGGTAGAAATGTGCTCTAACACACCACAGGACTTCTAAACTGTTTCTCCCACAGTCATCTGGGATGATGAGTCCATTCTTTCATGATTCATAAGCTCTGGAAACCAAGGCTCCCATTCCATGAACCAGTCACCTAAGCATAAGATGCTTAGAACTTGTTCAACTTTCAGTTTGCTTATCTTTAAAGAAAGTGATTATTAATATCAACAGATAATAGTGATATTATCAGATCTTTCAATGTATCTTGTGTTCAGAAACCCTATAACAGTAAAGATGAAAAGCATAGTATCACAGTATCTGAAAGTGGCTATTAAACAGATGGTCTCAATGGAATTAACAGGAGAGGTCAGTATTACTTTTGATTACAGTATTAAAAGGATAACTGATTGTATTAAATATTAGAAAACTCAAAACATATGGGCTTCCCTGGTGGCTCATTTTTAAAGAACCCTCCTGCCAATGCAGGCGATGCCAGTTCAGCCCTTGAATCAGGAAGATCTACAGAAGGAAATGGGAATCCACTCCAATATTCATGCCTGGGAAATTCCTTAGACAGCAGAGCCTGGTAGACTACAGTCCATGGTGTCTCAAAAGAGTCAGACATGACTTAGTGAAAAACCACCAGCACAACAACAAAACTCACATGCTACCAATATTGACATTATAAATTAATAACTCTAGCTCTACCCTGAGGATACTAGTTGAGTTGTGGAACTGGTCAATGTATGTTTGCGTGTCTATATTCTAAGGCATCCCCCAAATCTACTCTTCTAGGGTAAATGAAAATGAAAGGGAAAACAGTGGTGAAAAAAAATTTAGAGATATCAAAGTATAAAGATATGCAAAGTATGCTAAAAATGAAAATTAAAACTAGACCAGGATATTTACATATTTTATTAAATCTTTACAATCAGTAATTATAATCAAATACACAACTATATACAAGGATTATATACATTTTGCCCAGACTTTTACATCACAGTACATAGTTTCCCTTAGAAATATTGTATACATTTATCACCAAACAATAAAATCCAACAACAGTAGTGTTACAGCACCTGTTAGTACAGACATCTTTTTCATAAATTACATCATAAGAAAATATACGGCTGTAAATTGGGCTTTTAAAAATGTCTTTTATAAAATCTGAACATACAATATTTCATTCACAGAATGTTTTTTTTTTCTATGTTCTGACTGAAGCCTTGTGCATAAAACGACCAGTTGGAATATTTACTAAATGCCCCCTCCTCTAAATTGATAAGCACTACTGGAATTATGGATGTTGAGCTTTCTTTATGATGAATTTGGCATGGGGTCTGGTGAGGGAACAAACGCTGGTTTTACTACTGAAAGGGCCATGTGATGGTAATTTAAATTAAAACAAAAATCTCTAGAGTATATTAGAGAAGTTAAAATCACAGAGTGCACAGTTTTTCATTTTATTCTCTAAACACTGTGAAGAGAAAGGGAAAAGTATAATGTTAAAAAAAATTTGTTCTGAAACAACTGTATTCTTGTTGGAAGCCTATTAAGAGTTGAAAAAAGAAAACCTACCCAACAAAATATCCCATCCCAAACATATCTAGTAAATTACAATTCTTTCACACCTAAAACTTTATGAGAAAAGCACTGCGATTAGATATATCATTTTAATGGACTTTCCTAAGCAGAAAAAACTAGGACTATTTTTAGTAGGTAAACAAGTGAAGTTTTAAAACTTGAAAATACCTGAATTGAATACTTCTCTAATCTCTAACTCTTAACTTTCAGATAAAATCCACACTTGATTCCAGGTCTGTAAACGTTGTATAAAGCCTTCTTAGTCAATCAGTTTCATGGCTGTGGCGATCACTCCAGCTCTGTCTCTATGCAGCCAACATCTAACTGAGGTAGACCAGATGTTTCTAAAATTCAGGGTCACAGAATCTAAAATTCAGATTCCCTGAATCTTTAGGAAGTAAATAAAATGCTATAAAAGGTACTTAAAAAACAAAACATTTTTTAAAAAGCCTAATGCTGTTGAAACTTTTCATGAACTCAAAAACAACTTAGTGGCAGTATGTCCGTTAAGAATGGAGAGTCAGTGACAATGCTGGAGTTGTGAAGCTGAATATTACACCTTCTTTTCTTAGCGAGGGAAAAATCGAGTATAATTCCTTCTTTATAGTTTGTTAATTTTATAAATTTTTTTTCTTTAAGTATTCATTTTTCTAAACAAGCTTGTGGTTTAGTCACTAAGTTGTGTTCGACTCCTGTGACCCCACGGGCTGTAGCCTGCCAGGCTCCTCTGTCCATGGGATTCTCCAGGCAAGAATACTGGAGTGGGTTGCCATTTCCTTCTCCAACAAGTTGCTTCTAGACCTCAATGAATGGCAACAACTCCCCCTAATGGCCAAAGAAAGGGTAAGTGGCAGTAAGCTGGCTTTTCTGTGTATGCCACAAGTCTCTGCTGGAAATAAAATTATGTTGTTTTGATAAATTAGAAAAACTAGATTTAGAAAACAATGGCTTCAAAAAGAGCTACAAAAAGAAAACCAAATCAACGTATATAAGGCTTCTGTAATCCAAGTCTTAAAGGAACATCTGCTCCTTTTCTCCAAGCCCCAGTCCTATAAATCAAGGCAAGTCAAGTAATTACGCTTCAGCTATTTTGGCAGCTTTGCAATCAAAATGAACAAAGCACTATGTCTATCCTTCCATATACTCTATGTATTATAGTTCTATCTTCTTACACCAAATTTCACATGCAGAGAGACTAAAAATACCCATTTTGGTGTCAGGTTTAATTAAGGGCCAATAAAAGTCTTGTATACTACTTTTTTTCCCCCCTCAAAGTGAATTCTCTATGAGATTTATTACTCACTGACCCAATTAACTTTAGCTGGAATTTCTGAAAGCAGCTATTTATCCCCTTATAAAAGATATGTTTACCTGGGATCTAAGACACACTGTACATGAATATACATAACTACAATACAGCACTGCTGTTCTTTTAACAGCTCCATATACAGTTTAAGTCCATCAGTACCTCCAAAACTGTGTTTTAAGAAAAAAAAGTTATATAATGACACGGTAAAGAAAAAGAAAATTAAGTCTCAAATAGTCCTTTAGAACTGATTCACGTATGTTTAAAAAAATAAATAAAGCCATGATTTCAATTACAGGACTGTCTACAGATATCAACAAAAAAATTTTAAAAACTTAAATGTGGCCAGCACCAGACTGCCACACACACACACACACATACACACACACACCCAAAAAAATTAAAAAATAGGGGAAAAAGTTCCATTAAGCTATATATGGCTATATGTTAGTTGTTACTGTGTTTTTTACACAGGTTACCATAGACTAATTTTCAAGTCCATATTGGAAAGAATACTCATTAAAAAAAAAAAAAAACTGATCAAACCATGATTCAACAGAAAATGTGACAGATTCCTTAGGTGCAACTTTAGCAACTATGTTTGAAAGGAGGAAAAAATTGCAGTTACTCCAGAATTTTTAGATCACTACCACAGTTTTATCATGGCTAAGACAGAAAAATGGAACAAAATGTATTCAGCTATTGGCAACACAGGTCTTGTGGCTCAAAATGCATACTACACATGGGATGGAGTAAGGCTGAAGGCTAGAGGTAATCACCTCCAAAGAAATGAACTGGAAAAGATTTATAATTTACCCTACAAAGATATAACCTTAAGTTCCATTTCAGAGTAGTCACAGCTTTCCTTATGGAAGGCCCAATGGCAAGTTCATATTGCAACATTATAGTTTCTCCCTTGCTCCATTTTTCAAGAGTATTAAGTAACCAATTTCCACATTATATGACCTTTTTACCTGGTCCCAATGATTAGTCTTTACGCAAAGAACTCACTGAGAAAGTACACTGGCTTCAGCTTTGGTTTAAATGAAAAGGACACCGTTAAGAGGGAAAAAAATCAAGTCATCTTGATCATGTTATACAATGAAGCGAGTGAAAAAGATGAGCAAAGACTGTTTTCACCATGAATGCATTTGCTTCACAACCACTTAGGTCACTTTGAGCGTTTCTGTGAAGGCAGCATAACCAGAATGCCCACAAAACTCCTATGCGTTTCCCCCAAAGAACCTCTAACCCTCCAACCAAGAAAACAGAGAGCTTCCTTTAATTAGAAAGCTGTACAAATCTGTATTCCCCACCTCATAGTTAACTGCATATGTCTCTTAGCTACTATCCAGAGACTGCAGAAATCTGGTTCCAAGGAATGCCCAGTAATCTTTTCCTGGCCCAAGGTGTGCAGCAGGATGGTACGATCCTGTCACTTGGGGGTTGGGAGAGGCCTGTGAGTTTGCATTTTTGATGGGACAGTTTTAAACAAGGTCAGTTCTAACACACATGTTCCAGATTCCTATGATAACTCTCCCAGTCAGAACGTGGTTGCTCATCACCATACTTAAAGCCTCCCATGAAGAGAGCCAGCTTAGTATCAGGGCGTCTATTAACCCAGTTTACCTTTTCTTTTGAAATACCTACCACCAGGTAGACTTTTGTGAGTCAGAGCTCATCCTTATCCATCATTTCAAATGCTTCTATATCTTCATTCCAGTCTGCTAATATGGAGTCTATAGGCTGGGCCTTTTGACCCCAGCTAACATTAGGGTTGGAATCCTCCTCAGTTTCTGACTGTTCTTGAAGTTGGTTATCTAAATCTGTACATTCACCATCAAGACTTATAGTCTCGAGGTTTTCCATGGGGTTAGAATCCTGTTCAGAAGAAGAAACGCTTGCAACACTGTCTGTATCTACTGGAGATAAAGATTCTGGATGAGAGTTCACAGAACTTTCCTCAGGAGACTCTTGATCAACCAGATCAATCTCCTGAGACCTTGATGCAATCTGTTCAGCACTCTGAGAGTCATTTTCGGAGGATGGTTGTTCTTCATTTTCCATCTCAGGATCTGTACAGGAAAGAAACAAACTTCATGCTACTTTCCTCCTCAAAACATGCACTATCATATTCTCAAAACCATACTGGTTTTAGTACTAAAGGAAAAAACAGAGAGTTAAAAGAAAACCATGTTAAAGCAGGATGACTCTAATAAAGACTGCCATCAATGGGTGTCAGTAAATGCCAAGAAATACACTAAACAACAATACTATTAAAATGCATATAAATTTATATGTCTCAAATTTATTAAATACCTAAATTCAAGAAAGCCCACACATGAGAACATATTAAACCAAATAAAATGTAAACAGTGCATGCCACCACTGTAATTTTAATATTCTTTGAAAAGTGAAATTCCCACTCAGTAAACCATGAAAATGCAGATAATACAAATTAAATGATTCAGGGATATTAATGTGATTAAGTATTTCCATAAATACAAAAACAGACTATTTATGAAACTTCATTATTGGAAGTCTATGAATTATAAGATATAATCATAAAATCTACTGGAAGGTGGAAAAGCAGGCTAAACCTCTGGTAATGAATATACAGTAAAACCACTAGAGGCATTTTATTAGGGTTCCTACAAGAAAGTGCTGAGGTAGCAGCAACTATAATCATAGGCTGCACAATTCTCAGACTCTGCAGTCAGTTGGTAAAGATATCCTGAGCATCTTACTGTGTGCAGGCACCGTGGAAGGTGCTAGGGATAAAACTAGGTGAAAACAAACACCTAACCTGCCCTTCTGAATCTTATAGTCCAGCTGAGGAAAACGTTTACAAATCCACACAAATAAATAGAAAACTCTGTGACGCATGCTGTGGTGTTAGGAAAGAATAACGAGATCTGAGGACTTCCTTCACAATGTGCTTCCCTGGTGGCTCAGAAGGTGAAGCGTCTGCCTGCAATGAAAGAGACCCGGGTTCGATCCCTGGGTTGGGAAGATCCCCTGGAGAAGGAAAGAGCAACCCACTCCAGTACTCTTGCCTAGAAAATCCCATGGATGGAGAAACCTGGTAGGCTACAGTCCATGGGATCGCAAAGAGTCAGACACGACTGAGCGGCTTCACTTTCACTTTCAGAATGTGACACTTGCACTGAGATTTCAAAGATAAGCAGAATTAGTCCAAGAAGAAAGAGAAGATGAACTTATTATAAAACCAGAAAAATGGAAGGAAATAAAGGCACACAGAGAGGGACAGAAGGACCAGGCAGGATTACCTGACATGGGAAGCTTTAGATAGTTTGTGCTGGGGCTGTGTCAAGGGGAAAGTGGGCAAGGGGGAGGAGTTCCCACACATTCTCTCAGCTGTGGAAAAGGTACATTTTGACATTTAGGGAAACTAAAGAAGAGAAAGCAGTCTGGCAGGTTGGAGCTCATTTGTGCTAGGCTACCCTAAGTTCGAGCAAAAACAAAAAGAACCTTCATTTCTAGACTACATTAATCTAGATTAGAATACAAAAAGGTGTGGGGCTATTTATAGAGTAATAACGACTATGCTTTTGACAAAGAATCACTCTAGGGTTCAGTTCAGTTGCTCAGTCGTGTCCAACTCTTTGTGATCCCATGAATCGAAGCACGCCAGGCCTCCCTGTCCATCACCATCTCCAGGAGTTCACTCAGACTCACGTCCATTGAGTCAGTGATGCCATCCAGCCATCTCATCCTCTGTTGTCCCCTTCTCCTCCGGCCCCCAACCCCTCCCAGCATCAGAGTCTTTTCCAATGGGTCAACTCTTCACATGAGGTGGCCAAAGTACTGGAGTTTCAGCTTCAGCATCATTCCTTCCAAAGAAATCCCAGGGCTGATCTCCTTCAGAATGGACTGGTTGGATCTCCTTGCAGTCCAAGGGACTCTCAAGAGTCTTCTCCAACACCACAGTCCAAAAGCATCAATTCTTCAGCGCTCAGCCTTCTTCACAGTCCAACTCTCACATCCATACATGACCAAAGGAAAAACCATAGCCTTGACTAGATGGACCTTAGTGGGCAAAGTAATGTCTCTGCTTTTGAGGTTGGTCAGAACTTTTCTTCCAAGGAGTAAGCGTCTTTTAATTTCATGGCTGCAGTCACCATCTGCAGTGATTTGGGGGCCCTCAAAAATAAAGTCTGATGCTGTTTCCACTGTTTAAAAAAAAAAAAAAGAGGATGGAGGGGCTGGATGTGCGCCCCTGGGAGGGAGCTAAAAAAGAAGAGCAGTTCCCACATCCTGGGAGGCCCCCTCAGATCAGCGGGGACAGAAAGGGAGGCTCAGAGGAGAGCACAACCCCCATGTGTGGCAGGCAGAAGAGACACCTGCACAGACTGGAGTACTGCTACCCTGTGCGCCCCGGCCTGAGACCTGTGTCCGCTGGTTTGGGCAAGGCCTGAATCTCAGGGCTGAGCGGGCAGTCCTCAGGAAGAGGACTGCTGGTGGCTGTGTGGACAAGGCCTGAAGGGGGCTGGAGTGTGCCATGGCCGCAACTGGGGGTGTTTGCACCCGCGCCACCGTAGAAGGCAAGTGCCATTGTTAAGCGGCACACAAAGGGAGCCCCTTTCTCCACTGCCAGCCTCTACCTACGCAGGCCCCAGGATAGCAGACCTCAGTCACTGCCTCAGTGGCTTGACAAATGCAAATCAGTATACAGAGGATGGGTAAACAACAAGATCCTACTGCATAACACAGGGAACTATATTCAATACACTGTGATAAACCATAATTCAAAAAGATACACGCACCCCAATGCTTACCACAGCACTGTTCACAAGAGCCAGGACACGGAAGCAACCTAGATGTCCGCTGACAGAGGAATGGATAAAGAAGATATGGTACACATATACAATGGAATATGACTCAGCCATAAAAAAAGAATGAAATAATGCCATTTGCAACAGCAAGGATGGACCTAGAGATGATCACACTTACTAAGTGAAGTCTGAACAAGGCAAGTGCCATATGATACCACTTATATGTGGAATTTAAAATACGACACAAATCAACATATCTACAAAACAGAAATAGACTCACAGAGAGCAGACTTATGGTTGCCAAGGGCGAGGAAAGGAGATGGAGAGAAGGACTGGGACTTGGGGATTAACATATCCAAATTAGTGTATATACAAGGTGGATAAACGAAAAGGTCCTACTGTTTAACAACAAGGTCAATATGCTGGATAAACCATAATGGAAAGGAACATAACTGAATCACTTTGCTTTACAACAGACATTTACATAACACATCAACTGCACTTCAATTAAAAAGGATAGTATAAATATAGAAAAAGGAAAGATCAAGTTGTCTGTATTTTGAGATTCTGTTTTACACTTAAACGCAAAGCAACTCAATTTTTAACTACACTAGCAAGATGATAAAAGAATTTGATACAGGGTAAAAATAAGGTAAATAGGCAAATACAAATGACCCCTCTGTAGTAGCAATAACTGGTTAGAAATAAACTAAGTAAACTTTTTATAATTAAAAAAATCTACAAGACACAGAATTAAATTTATTATGAAACCTTATTGCTTAATATTATAAAATCTCAATGAAAAAATAAGATCTGATTCAATTTACAGGTAAGTACCTGTATGTACCTGGATGGAAAGTCAATATTTAATAAAACTTTCCTGTTTATATGTAACATATGCAGTTATACAATTCCAAAATGAATCCCAATTCTACTCCTTTACTTTTTGGACTGGATAGGATTATCTTTAAATTCCTATGGAAGAATATACATCACAGAGAAGTCAAGACATTCTGCAAAGAATTAGTGAGATGGAAGCTGCATTAAGAGATATTAAAATATATTCAAAATAGCAAACTATTTTTATTATTGGCACTGGAATAAGCAAATAGCGTAAAAGAAGAGCAAGTCACCCAAAAACAGATCAAATATGAGAATATGTGATACGTAGCAAAGTGGCAACAATCAGCTAAATAAAAACGACAGCTGGAGAAGTACAAAAAGAAAGACTCTACCACACCACCACAAGCCTTCACTCTACGGGGCCTGTTGTCACAGTACGGAGTATCATAGCGCTAGTGACTACATCATTAAACTCAGCGCTGGTGAATCACACTTGCAGAAGCCAAAAAGAATGAAGAAAATCTCAAGATACAAAAAGAGAGAGAGAGAAAGAAAAGAAAGTTTTAATAATGAAAGGACAAAGAAACTTGGCAGACTTTTGAGAGGATGTTCTACAACCATTCATTCACCCATGCAACCAGCATTTACTGACAACAAGAAATACAGAGCTGAGACACAGGTAAAGAAGTACAAAGTAATACAAATGTCAAAAGTACAACTATATTAAGATGTTGGGACTTTCCCTGGTGGTCCAGTGGTTAGGAATCTGCTTGCCAACGCAGGGGACACAGATTCAATCCCTGGTCTAGGAAGATCCAGCAACTAAGCCTGTGTGCCACAGGCACCAAGTCTACACTCCAAACCCCGCGCTCTGCAATGAGAGAAGCGACGACGGTGAGGAGGCTGTGGCACCACAAGCAGAGCGCAGACCCCGTTTGTGATAACTAGAGAATGCCCACGCACACAACAAAGACCCAGCAGAGCCAGAACTAAACGAATACAGACTGTTAAAGAAGATGTCCATACATTTTATCTATGAGAATAAGAGAAAAACTTACAGAGAAGATAGCACTAAACTTGGTATTTAGAATGATGAAATGTTTTTAAAGAGGAAAAGGCTGTGAGAGTGAAATCGGGATAAACGAGGCACTTGTGGCGTGCAAATGCAAAAGTGTAAGAGAAACATGTGGTGACTGAGGAAGAGAGGCTGGAGTCCTTCAGTGTTAATTCTACTAACATTTCAGCTGCCCCTTTCCAAGCAAAGACGCCATCTGTTTACATACTAGATTCACCTCCTCAGAACCTAATCATTTCCAATAGAAATCTAAGCTCTACAGATCCACTGAAGGACAGATTCACCCCAATCACATTCAGTGAAGGATAATCGTAGGAAAAGGAACGCTGCTGCCACAGGTAAATCTTAGGCAGTTCAAACCACTGGCCCTTTCTTTTGTTTCCCCTGTTCTGCCTGCCTCTTCACCAGACAGACACAAATATAAAAGTAGTTCCGAATCTGTGTGTCCACACAGCTCTTAAGGCACTGGAAGCCTACACTATAAACTACAAAATGACAATGTATTCAAACTTTTAAATTCTGACCC
>SJYC01069631.1:0-13304 GCA_006408675.1 Madoqua kirkii
CAAGAAATACTACTGAGAAAAGTTAACTGAATCTTAATTGTAAATTGTTTCAATTCGGATCTCAAGGTAAGTGTCTTTTGTTTGCAGGCACAGGGTGGGAATTATTATTCAGCACCTTTACAAATTCTAGAAATTCTGGAACCGGACACATGACAGACACAATATTAACACTTCTGTGGATAACTTCACTTTTAGAAGTGTGACTGGTTTAACCTGAGAAAACAGCATTTCTACTTAATAAATTACTAATGTTTTATTCTGAAGAAGAATGTATAATAATTATCTGGACATTTTTGCTAGGATATAGGACTGTTGCAGATATTTCTCTTATCAATGGCTTGGATTTATCAGAATTAGAAGGTGGGAGTAGAGGCTTGTTCTGGAGTCTCTATTTTCTGTATTGATATGTGGGAAGACTGGCGCCATCAAAACTGACTTTTTAAGGGAAATATGTATCTGTGGAATGAGATCTTTAGAGAAAACCATCTGGAGGACATTTAAAATCATTCAGATTTTATGGCTGCTATTATTTGGTGTACTTACAGAATCCTACTTAGCATCCTGTGTGTTCTGTGCTAAGTTGCTTCAGTCATGTCTGAGTACCCTTGATGGCACAATAAGGCCAGATACAGAGCTGGGAGATTTTGTTTTTTTAAAGGATGGTGCCGTCATGGCCTTGTTCAGTGTTTCTCAAAGGACAGCTGAGTGCAATTCACTGGAATGCTTGTTTAAAATTTCAGATTCTGATCCCCTGCTTTCAGAGAGTCTGATTCGATATTCTGGAGTAGGCCTCAGGAATCTGCACTTCTAACTACTCCATCAGCTAATTCTGAAGCCGAAGAGAAACACCGATGCATGCAGCAATAGCACAGATTAATGGTACCCACTACAGATGTTAACTTGGAATATTTTCCTAAGTAAATAAAGCAGTTGATTTAATAAAACTATTATCACTGACTTTTGTTACACTGATAAATATTAACAATTATACTATAACTCATTGCTGACAGTAACGCCCTACAGTTCTTCAAAAAGCTATACAAAAAGGGGAATTTTTCAAGGCTTTTTGTTAAAATATCACACTATAACAGAATCGTAGTCAAAAAATGGATAAACTATCAAAACTTTAAAAAATACATAATTTAAATAAAACTCTTTTACTGCAAGGTCCTTAAGGGAATACTGTTATGCTGTTCAGACGTTTTTTTTAAATAGCATAACTGATCTCTCTTCGTATCCTCTCTCTGGTATAGGAAGCACATGCTCTACCACAATCTCACAGCCTAACCCTCACACATTTCCTACAGGTAAATGGGTTTTAAAAACAAGTTGATACTTTAAATAGTTTATACTGCATTCCAATAAAAAGTGATTAAAAGTAACACATGCTATACAACAATGTCTTCATTAGAGTAACTCTTGCATGGATATGGACTAGTGAATTCACCTATTATTTAATTTACAGAATTTGTTATGGCAGGATCAATAAAAAATCATCATTATGGGACAGCTGACTAGACATGAAAATAATCTAGTTACTTTAAATGATGTATTATCATGGTAGCCACTGAAACAATATATATATGCACACGCATGTGTGTATATACATGTATATACACATGCATACACATATATATAATTTAAGTCTTATTAAGGATACTTACTACTATCAATAATGTAGCTTGGAATCATTTTACCTTTTAATATTGCTGCTGAAATTCCAATGGTAGCACAAAATAGGGGGGAAAAAAGCAAAGGCATTAAAGAGTTACATGGAATAATAATTTGCCTGTGTTTGATGCCAAAATGCATATAAAGATCTAACTGAAGAAAGGGCTCAGGAAAAAAAAAAAAAAACAACCAGGCACATAGGAGGATTTAAGAAGATTAGGAATCCTTTCTATTCTGTTCTATTTATACATCCTTAAGTACATACACCCTGCTCACTCCATACTGCTTAAATAGTTAACTGAATGAACCTCAAAGAAGAATAAAGCAAAACAAGGAAACAACACAAAACACTGATTCGGCTAGCACTAGATTACTGTGAACCTTTCTCTAATTGTTCCACTTGGAGGTTATACTGAATTGAGTAAGTTTCCTACATATCTGCCAAACAAATATCCCAAACATCAACAACTGTGTGCAAACTACACAACTTTATCTGCTGAAGGCGAGGACTAGTGCTCTCTCTATAGGAGTCTCCAGCGGCTAAGAAAACGGCTGTTAAAAGCAGGATTACAGACTACGTCTGATGGTTCACTTTCCCTCATTCGCCCTCTATCCCTAGATGTGAAATTGTAAAAGAATACTAGTGAGACCTTGCATTTATACAATAATTTGGGATTCAAAGAGCTTTCAATTTACGAACAAAAATTTTGGCCCAGAGAGGGATATATATACACTCTCATGAATTAAGGCATGCTATCTTGTTCTTCAGGCACTAGCCAGTCGTGTGTAACTCTTATAACTTTTAAGTATCTATGTGATGAAATTATCTCAATGAAGAGAAGCTGCTAGATTTCTATGCCTTCACCAAGACATTGATTATTTGATTACAGGTGGCTTGGTGAAACCCAATTACTATTATACAATATATAACACCATTCTATATAATATCTTTTTACTTCTTATTCTAAAAAAAACCCCAGAGGATATAGAATCTGTGAAATTGAATGGTGAGCCTCTGTGGATGTTAAAAATGACTCTTAATGTAATCTCTTATATTTTTATCACTGGCAGAATCATAGCAAAAATTATAAATTACACATAAAAATATAATTCTAATGACATTCTAAATCAGTGAACAAAGCAAAATAAACATTTCATTACTTATCTTTCCAAAAGAAAAATGTATTTTGAAATTACCTTCTAAAAATTTTTACTTCTTTTACCAGTGAACCATAAATAATCATTTTGTAACTCATTTTTGTCAAGTTAGAAAATTAATGCAAAGTGGAAAACAAAGGAATTTTTACCCTTACCTCGATCTTTTGCTTTGTCAGAAAGGAGCACTTCCACCTCCTCATACTCCCGGATGGCATCCAGTATGATACTTCCTTCCTTACTGAATAAAAACAGCATGGGGATCTTAATGTCGTCTGTGTCCTTCCCATCCCCCGCCATCTGGAACAGAGGGGCAGTATCACTGCTGCTCCCCTCATTGTCATCTAGCCAGAGAATGAATAAAAGCAAACATCAAAACGTTCATCCAGTAGGAAGGTCCAGCTGCCAATCTTTACTGTCGACATTAATTTCCTGCATTAAGAACCACAAAACACTCATACTTGTGGGGTCCACTAATTCTACTCCTAGACATTTACCCTGAGGAAATAATATCAAGGAAGTGAAATGATTTATGCCTGAAAAAGTTTACTGGAGTGCTTTATACTTGTTAAAAACTGTAAACTGTAAGTAAATTATAATGAACTACCTGAGGGAACACACAGAAAAACAAAATGTTATTACATAAAAAAAGTAAAGTACAAAGTTCTATGATTGTGACTATAAAAATTTCAGATGCTTATGAAAAAGCCTAAAAAGGGAAAAATTCAGAGAATCGAATTACAATGATAGAATAATGAAAATTTTATTGTTATTTACGATTTCCTCTAATGGCATTATAGTATATATTTTTAAAATACTCTTCACAAGGAATAATTACGACTAGACTGTTTTTTTCCTCTGAAGTTGAATGAAACATTATTCTGACTTTACACTGGTTAAAAAATAATAGTATGGCTGCTAATTACTACTCTACTGGAGATGTCAGTTATGTCCGGTCCTAATCTCACATGCCAGTCTCCCTGGAGAACCTGTCTGTCACCTCTCAGAGAGCTTGCATGGACAAGCCCTCCTAAGTGGAGAATACCAGGCAGATTCACACCCTTCAACAGTAACTGACCCGACAAAGGATGGCTACCTCACCCCCAGTGTCTCTGGGAGACTTGGAAGTGGCACATTTTCAAAAATAGAAAGACTTTCAGTTAGCAGTGGGTAGAAGTCCAGTATTCTTGCCTGGAGAATCCCAGGGACAGAGGAGCCTAGTGGGCTGCCGTCTATGGGGTTGCACAGTCGGACACAACTGAAGCGACTTAGCAGCAGTAGCAGCAGAAGTCCAATTAAGTGACACAGACTGATGGCTTAGGTTGCAATTTTGGAAAAGGCCATTTTGGAACTTCTAGGTAAAAAGAGAGCAGGCTGGTGAGAAACTGCAGAATGAAGTAGAATACCAAAGAGCTGCAAGGAAGAATCCAGGAGGACCCACAGATAGAGACAAGAAAAATACTAGCCGTCATGGTTCCTGATGATTTTCAGTTTCCACTTCTAATTCCTTAGAGCATTCAGTTGTATTTCTTACTCTTGGGATCAACAAAAATAATTCATTTCCATATGGTAAATCTCCCTTAGACTAAATAAACTGTCTCTTGTAGGCAAATGATTTTTAAGATAATCTATACTTCTGGTATTTGGGATAAAAAACAACCAAGTCCTAATTTGCTCATTTATATACAATTAAAACCACTCATGACCCAGATAATCACAATGGTGTGATCAATCACCTCGAGCCAGACATCCTGGAATGTAAAGTCAAGTGGGCCTTAGGAAGTATCACTATGAACAAAGCCAGTGGAGGTGATGGAATTCCAGTTGAGCTACTTCAAATCCTGAAAGATGATGCTGTGAAAGTGCTGCACCCAATATGCCAGCACATTTGGAAAACTCAGCAGTGGCCACAGGGCTGGAAAAGGTCAGTTTTCATTCCAGTCCCAAAGAAAGGCAATGCCAAAGAATGCTCAAACTACTGCACAATTGCACTCATCTCACATGCTGGTAAAGTAATGCTCAAAATTCTCCAAGCCAGGCTTCAGCAATATGTGAACCGTGAACTTCCAGATGTTCAAGCTGGATTTAGAAAAGGCAGAGGAACCAGAGGTCAAATTGCCAACATCTGCTGGATCATTGAAAAGGCAAGAGAGTTCCAGAAAACCATCTATTTCTGCTTTATTGACTATGCCAAAGTCTTTGACTGTGTGGATCACAATAAACTGTGGAAAATTCTGAAAGAGATGGGAATACCAGACCACCTGACCTGCCTCTTGAGAAACCTGTATGCAGGTCAGGAAACAACAGTTAGAACTGGACATGGAACAACAGACTGGTTCCAAATAGGAAAAGGAGTATGTCAAGGCTGTATATTGTCACCCTGCTTATTTAACTTCTATGCTAGATGAACAGAGATCATTCTGTCATTTTTGAGACTGCATCCAAGTACTGCACACACTAGCAAAGTAATGCTCAAAGATCTCCAAGCCAGGCTTCAGCAATATGTGAACCATGAACTTCCAGATTTCAAGTTGGATTTAGAAAAGGCAGAGGGAGGAACCTGAGATCAAATTGCCAACATCCCCTGGATCATTGAAACAGCAAGAGATTTCCAGAAAAACATCTATTTCTGCTTTATTGACAATGCTGAATCCTTTGACTGGATCACAATAAACTGTGGAAAATTTTGAAACAGATGGGAATACCAGACCACCTGACCTGCTGTTGAGAAACCTATATGCAGTTCAAGAAGGAACAGTTAAAACTGAACATGGAATAATAGACTGATTTCAAATAAGAAAAGGAGTACATCAAGGCTGTATATTGTCACTCTGCTTATTTAACTTATATGCACAGTACATCATGAGAAATGATAAGCTGGAAGAAGTACAAGGTGGAATCAAAATTACTAGGAGAAATATCAATAACCTCAGATACACAGATGACATCACCCTTATGGCAGAAAGTGAAGAAGAACTAAAGAGCCTCTTGATGAAAGTGAAAGAGGAGAGTGAAAAAGTCGGCTTAAAGCTCAACATTCAGAAAATGAAGATCATGGCACCTGGTCCCATCACTTCATGGCAAATAGACAAGAAGAGTGGAAACAGTAGCTGACTTTAATTTTTTTTTCTGGGGGCTCCAAAATCACTGCAGATGGTGATTGCAGCCATGAAATTAAAAGATGCTTACTCCTGGGAAGGAAGTTTATGACCATTCTAGACAGCATATTAAAAAGTAGAATTATTTTGCCAGCAAATGTCCGTCTAGTCAAGGCTGTGGTTTTTCTAGTGGTCACGTATAGATGTGAGAATTGGAGTATAAAGAAAGCTGAGCACTGAAGAATTGATGCTTCTGAACTGTGAAGTTTAGAAGATTCTTGAGAGTCCCTTAGACTGCAAGGAGATAAAACCAGTCCATCCTAAAGGAGATCAGTTCTGGGTGCTCATTGGAAGGACTGATGTTGAAGCTGAAACTCCAATCCTTTGGCCACTTGATGCAAATAGCTGACTCATTTGAAAAGACCCTGATTCTGAGAAAGATTGAGGGCAGGAGGAGAAGGGGACAACAGAGAATGAGATGCTTAGATGGCATCATTGACTCAATGGACATGAGTTTGGGTAAACTCTGGGAATTGGTGATGGACAGAGAGGCCTGAGGTTCACAGGGTTTATGTTGCAGTTAATGAGGTTGCAAAGTGTCAGACACAACTGAGCGATTGAAGTGAACTAACTGAAGTTCTATATCTTTTATGAAAGGAAAAAAATAGCCTGGTGTTGATTTTGAAATATAATAAGTTTTAGTATAGATAGATCGCTCTTCTGAGACTCATTTAAAGTATCCGTCTAGTCAAGGCTATGGGTTTTCCAGTGGTCTTATATGGATGTGAGAGTTGGACTGTGAAGAAGGCTGAGTGCTGAAGAATTGATGCTTTTGAACTGTGGTGTTGGAGAAGACTCTTGAGAGTACCTTGGACTGCAAGGAGATCCAACCAGTCCATTCTAAAGGAAATCAGTCCTGGGTGTTCATTGGAAGGACTGATGATGAAGCTGAAACTCCAATATTTTGGCCACCTTATGTGAAGAGCTGACTCATTGGAAAAGACCCTAATGTTGGGAAAGATTGAAGGCAGGAGGAGAAGGGGACGAAGAAGATGAGATGGTTGGATGGCATCACCGACTCAATGGATATGAGTTTGGGTGAACTCTGGGAGTTGGTGATGGACCGGGAGGCCTGGTATGCTGTGGTTCACGGGGTTGCAAAGAGTTGGACATGGCTGAGTGACTGAAGTGAACTGAAAACCACCGTGGATGGTGACTATAGCCAGGAAATTAAAAGACACTTGCCTCTTGGAAGGAAAGCTATGACAAATCTAGACAGCATATTAAAAAGCAGAGACATTACTTTGCTGACAAAGGTATGCAGATGTCAAAGCTATGGTTTTTCCAGTAGTCACGTATGAGACTTGGTTTTTTTAGTAGTCATGTGAGAGTTGGACCATAAAGAAAGCTGAGCACCAAAGAATTGATGCTTCTGAACTGTGGTGGTTGGAGAAGACTCCTGAGAATTCCTTGGACAGCAAGGTGATCAAAGAAGTCAATCCTAAAGGAAATTAGTCCTGAATATTCATACAAAGGACTGATGCTGAAGCTGAAACTCCAATACTTTGGCTACCAGATGCAAAGAACTGACTCATTGGAAAAGAGACTGATGCTGACAAAGATTGAAGGTAGGAGGAGAAGAAGACAACAGAAGATGAGACGGTTGGATGGCATCACCGACTGGATGGACATGACTTTGAGCAAGCTCTGGGAGATGGTTAAGGACAGGGAAGCCTGGCGTGCTGCAGTCCATGGGATTGCAAAGCATCAGACATAATTGAGCAACTGAACTGAACTGAAAACCATTAGAAACTAAACAAAATGCTTCACCAGAAGCAAAAAAAAAGCTTCAGGGAAAGGAGTTACAACATAAGGAAGTTTCCACTTAGACACTAATTTTTTTTAATATTAAGGACCACTTCTTTTAATTATTTACTTACAGATCTCAAGATAACATTCTATAACTAATAGCTATTAATGAAAGCATTTGATTTGACAAACCTTGCAGAGTACAGAATACCACAAAAATTCACCAAAAAATGGGGAAAATCTAAAATACTCCACATATGTTCCCAACTTTATTTTTTCATATTTTTTAAAACTCAGTAAGATATCTAAAATAATAGTAGTGGCAAGCTATTAAATTCTTTAATAAAAGTAATCTCAGAGTGGAAAATAACCAAGGATTAAGAGGTGAGTTAAGTCAGCCATCAGCACTCTTTTTGTAACTGGTCAGAGAGTATTTTAGGCTTTGTTACTGTTACCACCACTCAACTCCAGCACTGTTCTTGAAAGTAGTTACTGAAGATAGGTAAACCGATGAGCTGTGTTCTAATAAAACTTTTACTTACAAAAAAAGCAGTGAGCCAAACTTGGCTTGCAGGCTATAGTTCGCTAACCACTAATTTAAGTTATTAAGCAGAACTTTTCCTAATGTTAATATTTAACTATGAAATTCATGCATTCATTAACCCAACACTGTAGTGCCCATATAGGATAAGCAAAAGGAATAGTAAATACTTTTTCAATGAAATAAATCCTACTATGTTATTTTTACCCATGTCAGTAATTTTAGGAAATTTTATTTCCGTTATCTTCAAACCTGACAACCACCTAAAAGATGTTTATTACCATTTTCACTGGAGCTAAAAAAAATTCTACTGAATAAACAGGTAAACAGTCTAAAGGTTACAGCATAATTTTGAAGAAGAGCCAGGAACTGCATCCCCATGTATCTGACTCCAAAACTTGCATCTGTGTGGAGGAATGGATATTTTCAGTGACTTCCCACTTAAGGTGGCAGGTGTAATTCTTGCCCCTACGGGTTTTGGATCTCATGGGCACATTTTCTGATCCATGGTATCAGGTGTTTTTACCATCACTCCTGCTGCACCTTCACATCTGACTCAAGTACATTTATTGGCATTAATATACAGAAACTCAGATTTAGGTGTTCAAACAAGGTATGAGACATATACAAATTATTAAGAGAGTCATTGGATTACCTATCCAATATGCTGGCTAGTGAAGTAAAACAATATGACAAACTCTGATAAAATTTTGGAAAATGAAAGAAAAACCCTAAAAACGATGTTTTAGTTATTAGTACAATGACATGGAGGATCACTTACCAATAACAATGCCACCAATGGCGCCAGCATTCTGTATGTTGCGTGCCTTTTCTGCAAACATGCACTGCCCTCTTTGTATCAAAGCAATTTTCCCCATCACTGCTTCAGGGTTAGTAAGCTCTGAACAACCATTGTATGGTTTACTGCTTGCAACAAATCCTCTTGTCTGTCAGAAATAAAAAGTTACTTGAATAACTTTTATCTTCTCAAATCACTACCATGTCATTAAAATTCAAAATCTAGAGCTTTAGGGAGATCTCATTTCTTTTCTAACAATAACACATCCAATACACATTTAGCATCAATTTTTGTTTTCAACATTTTGCGTATCATAGTCCCCAACCAATATTTCTACTGTACTTTGCAGTTTATAAAAGCATTTTTATATAAATCACTAAACCTGATCTTTAGAATGATTCTGAGTTAAATACAGATAACATACACATTTTACGTATGGGGAACTGAGATTCAGCTTTCATAATTTGCTCAAGGTCATGATGTTAGAAAGTGGTAAAGTTGGAGCCTGCTGGCAGACTCACTCTATACCCAAACCCACACTTCAACAGCTGGGAACCATTTTTAAAACATCACTGGTAACCAGAAAAATGTTTGAAAGAGGGGGAAAAAGTGGATTTAGTATACATAAATCTGCAAGCAATTCTTCTTCCTAGAAAAATTAAATCCACCAGAGAACTGATTTTAAATATGTGAGTGTAAAGATGTTTTAAGACCCTTCTTGCTCTTAGAATGTAAACTTCATGAGTGCATAAACCTTCACTGGTTTTTATAAACACGACATATAGCAAAAATCTAAAATAGTGCCTAGAATAAGAGTTGTTGAGCAAGTCAATCTACTATAAACCTACATAGCTTTAAAGTATATACTCGAAAAAGTTTAAATTGGCAGTAATAGAGTTCAAAGACCATGGTTTTAGATGATCGGGATATTTGGGTTCTGGTCTAGCAGCTAGCTAGCTTTGCTAGCAGTCAGTCAGACAGTTGAACTGTGAGCTTTGTTTCCTATATTAAACTAAACCTATAGGATAAACTAGCCTAGTGGTCTTCCAAGTTTGCTTAGTGGAACCTCAGCATCTGATGCTCTTCACAGCCACTCGTCCAGAGCACTTTTGCTTCAGCTGTTGTCTACATTAAGCCTCTGAGTTAGATTTTTGTTCAAAGAAACGTTCCAGTAGTTTAAATGCTTGAAAACCATTTTTAGATAAGCTAAAGGCTTTGAATTAAGAGAACAGTATCTGAACAACATTTTAAGTAAAATTCTATAACCATATTGCAAACATAAATTATGACTCAATATTTTTAAGATATGCTTTTAAATCTAATCTCCTTTAATCTAGGAGATTAAATATTTAGGTGTTTTAATTAAGTAAAAAATACTAAATTAGAAAAGAGACTAAGAAATTAACAACACTTAAGTACTATCCAAGTTCAACTTCAACAATATTATAAGTGCACACACCTCTTTATGTTTAGACAGGTCTGGCCCAAACTGTGCTGGACCAGCAGTTAATACTACCCGGCCAAAAAATGGGTGGGAAACAATTTGTACAGCTCGTGGAGGGAGCTGCTGTTCTTTTTGTTGCTGACTTGACAATTCAATCATCTCCTGCATAAACCTCAACCCATCTTCCGCGTCAATCGAACTAGCAGCCTAGGAAAAAAACAAGATTAATTTTATCCTTTCTAGAAACTTTCAACTTTTTTATTTTTTAAATACTTCTGCAAATTTACTCCAAAATTTCTTTCAGTTTTGGTCTCTACCAAAAATTTATGGCCTTATTTCTTCTCAAAAATATTGCTTCTGGAAATATTTCTGAATGTAACATCTAAAATTTTTATTAATGTCTCTTTCACTGTTTTATAAATCACTTTTGATACAAATTGAGAACTGGACTTCCGACCAAATGCTCACTTTGCTTGTTTTCTCTCCGGTTATTCTTTAAAGAAATAAACCTCATACCTGACCTATACTCCCCTTCTTTGAAATTATGAACCAACAACCAGATTATATTCAAGGAATAAGTATCAGTCACCTCACCTATTACATCCTAGTACTTGACTAGGCACTGGGAACAGTCTTTTACTTTAAGAATTTTGTATCTAGAGAAGAGATGTAAAATTAGCTACAATAAAATTTCTCAAGAGGGAAAGTAGACTAGGAACATAGACAAGGGAATGAATGACTGATTTTGCCAGTGTGTATCTGGGAAATATTTGGAATGACTCTAATTGCATCTTAATAGAGGAAAAGTTTAAGAGTGCCTGACTATAGTAGGAAAAACATGAACTCCTAACACTTTACAGAAAAAGTCAATGGAACTTGATAGGCAATAGAAGATAGAGGAGAACAGAGAGAAGCTGGCAGACAGAAATTCAAGCCTATCCTGAGATTTCTAGTTTTGGTGACTTAGAGAATAATGGCAGGGCTGACTAAGATGGAGAACAAAAAGGCAGAGAGAGACAGACTGTGGTGGAAGCAGGGAGAGAGAACTAATTCAGATTTGGACAGACTGAAATCTGAGATGCAAAAATGTATGACAGGTAGATTAAAACTGGGTTTAAGAAGTAAAGTTCACCATCAGGATTACATACAGATGATCCACTGGAGAAAGAAGTAGCAACCCACTCCAATATTCTTGCCTGAGAAATCCCATGGACAGAGGAGCCTGGAGGGCTATAGTCCAAGGGGTCGCAAAGAGTCGGACACGACTGAGCACACACGCATACACATATATCTAAGAAATCACACATACAAAGATGATGATGATACTACTGAAGAGCACAGAAAGAAAAAATGTGGTCCAGATTCTCTGACAGTGCCTATGTTGCCTATGTTGAGTGGCTGTGCCAAGAAAGAAGAGTTGCAAAGGAATCTACAAAATACTGAACAGAGTATTTGGAAAGATGTTGGGATGCCCTGGAAGACAAGAAAGGGCTACGTTCTAAAAAGAGACAGTCAAATAGTTACATGAAAGTTCAATCATATGAGGATGAAGGGGCCACTAGCTGGCAACTAGGTCACTGGTGACCCAAGTGTAGGCAGTGTCATTAGAGATGTCATTCCTTCAGCTGGGACGAGTGAAACATTAAGGAAGCAGACAGAAGATTCTTTAAGGAAGGATAGATGTGGCAAGAACAGAGATGAGACAGAAACCCGAGGGGAAGACAAGGTGGTGAGAAGGCTGAATTAGAGATTAAGGGATATCTGAATATGATTCTACTTCATTGAAATTATTTCTCAAATTGTCCTTTTCTCAGAATTAAGGTAGGAATAAGGTGGATAATTTAAAGATCTCAGGTTATGAAAACTTTTAAATAAAAAGTCAATAAAAATTTCCCAAAGACACGTGTTATGTTGCCCAGGCATAGATGTGTATTTTGATTAATGAATGAAATATTTAATACTCCTTGGAAACTAGAACAGTGTAAAATAGAGATATAAAAATTAAAACTAATTATTAGCTTTGAAGAATATGTCCTAAATAGTGGAAAGACAAGAGACCGAGATTTGAGTCGGTGTCTGACCTTATCAACACAGGCAAACCAGCAACCTATTTGTGATTTAACTGATTTATACCATAAATCAGGTTGAATTAGATGGCTTTCCAAGATACTTCCAAGTACTAAAATTCTGATCCTCTTATTTTAAACCATACATTTATGTTTTTAAAAAGTCAAATGTCATTATGTCATTAAAGCTAGTGAGACCAAACAGGATAGAGACCACAGCTAATTAGTGCAGCAATGTCTTACTTGGATTGCATGTTGAACCAACTGGACTCTCCCATCTTTGAGGTGAATCAAACTCACCCCCATCTTCTTCAAGATTTCTAAGTGTTCAGGGTTAGTGGCCATGAAATCTCTGGCTCTCAGTGGGGGTTTAGCTCCACTCCTCAAACTCTCCTCTCTGCTAAAAGTAATTATAGACAAGGCTTAAAAAACTACAAGTCAGAATTTGGAGAAAACATAAGGCAAAATAAAATAATGTTAGATATTTGCAGAATTGCTAGTTTTAAACTACTGAAAAAATGGAATAGTTATTTACCTACATACAACTTAGGTTTTTAATAATTGTTATAGCTTTCAAATATATTTTACAGTTATCAAAAGCTTGTATATTATCTGTAAGACAGTATTAACAGCATTATAACCATCTGAAGGTACAGAACAGCTTGGCTTGGGGATTTATTACTATTTATTTTCCCCTAAAAAAAAAAAAAACCAGACATTT
>SJYC01069632.1:0-28322 GCA_006408675.1 Madoqua kirkii
ATCAAAAAATCAAATCAGAACACTGTATTTTTCTTATATAGAAACTACAGATAAAAGGAAAAATATTTTCTATATAAACAAGATGTGGAAATATTTGATGAAACTATCATGTGTAAAAATGTGCTGTGGAAGTTACAAACTATTATATGCTGTCAAAATTACTTGGTTCATTAACCAAAAGATATACATAAATTTCCATAATAATAGACATTATTGCTGAATAAACTTTGCTATCTATTCACCAATAATTTTAATTTTAATCCATTAATGTACCTCACCTCCTTAATATTTTGGTTCTAAATGAATGTATTCCTGGCTACTCCTCACATTTCTTATCATTTACTAGAATTAATTTTGGTACTAACAAATATAAAATAAGACATCTTACACTCTGATGATGCCTCTAGGACAGCTCTTGTCCACCACATTTTTCAAGGGTTCACGGATGCTCTGAGCATAGAGTGGATCATTAGGGAAGAGGATCTGAGTGTTTGGACAAGTCCAGTCAAAGTTACTGTCATCCAGTTCTGTATATTCTGAAGTCTAAAAAGAGAAAAGAATGTTATATAAGTACAAATAATTATTTTACTTAATATTATGTTTGTGCAAAGGAAACATTAAGTGGAAGGTAAGTATACACAGGACGCAACATAAGAAAACATCAAAGGTACTTCTTCAACCACACTATATTTATTGAATGGTAGTCATGAATTAGTTTTCACTTAGAAAAATAAAACAGAGAGGAGTAAAAAAGAGAATGAGGTATTTGATTAAAAAACATAACCTACTGTGTTCTTCTTAGAGACTCTTTGATTTGTAGTAGAGAGCCAAAGAGGTAACAGATGAGCTTCTGTTGTAAAAATGTAATCTTCTATGTCAAAAATAATGTCTTCTTTATCCGCGAATAACAGGTAAAGATATTTAAACATTTCCGCCAAGAAGAAGGAATCCATTCTAAAATAAAATATTACAGACAAATCTAAGTATGGAAAAATATCCAAATGCCAGCTATCTGAAAGCCAAAGAATCAAGGTCAATAAGCCTGTCTACACCAGCACAGACAGCCAAAGAACTGCAGAATGTATCCATTCCCCAGTGGTAACAGTCTTGACTCCAAGCGTATTCCAAGGAAGTAAAAAAGACCAGGGGGCTGCCTACCACACAAGTACATTAAATCTTGTCAATAATGCAGACAAGATTTGCCCACGGGCCTTCTGAGAAAAGAGTTTGGCATTTCTTTGGCATTTCTTCTACAGAGAACCAGCATCAGGGAGGTAATGCTGATGAACTTTACTACTGAGAACCTTGTAAGAATCTTCAATTAATATTAACTGAACTGGATAAAGTAATACAATTTTGATGTAGCTCATTACACAGCCATTTAAGTGATAAACAAGAAGGCTTTAAAAGTAATCATTTATGAAAAGTTACATGAAAAAAGTACAACACAAAATCATATGGACTATGATCATAACTTTGTAAATACTGAAATACTTCTCAAGAAGGGAATATGAAGAAATATAGGAAATTTAAAACATATGTGACTTTACAAATGATTTAATGTTATATGTTTTAATCAATATTTTAAAGAAAAGTTTTAATAAAAAGTGGTAGAAAAACAGCATAGTTAGATGGAGTTACAGTAACAAGGAATTTAAGTAAACGTGCTACATTCCAAAGCATCTGAGCTTTTAGCAGTTACTAGACAGGCTGCACAGTTTCATAAATCTGGGCATGCACAATTCCTGGCATACAGTAGGCATCAACAAATGTTTTCAAATGCAAGTTTAAACAGCATTACTAAAGAATGAAATGGAGAAGAAGCTGGACATAGTGGTAAGATCTGGGGATTTCAGAATAGAAAAGACCTTCCAATGGCTAGCTATGACACTAGCTATGACAAACGGATACTATATAAGGACCATGAGCTCCAGTTTATTCTGAAAGGACATAATGCATGCTTAATAGTGGTGTAAAGACCCAATGAGATTCTATAATGTCAACTATTTAGCATAGCACTTGGCATGTATATGAGCTCAAAGACAGAACTATCATAATTTTCCCATATATAAATGATGTTTTGTTTTAGAACAACTCATCTATAATATTTCAAAACTTTTTTGAACATTTTGGATGTTAATCATTACAGAATAGATAAAATACTTCCCTGTCAACCAGCAATATACTTATGGTACTTTAACTTTTTCTGGAGGGCTGATAGTTACTATCATGAGCAAATGCTAGTTTGAGAACTGTAAACTAATGTGCAAGATGTTGATTAAAAAACATTTTTTTAATTGGTGGGAAATTACAATTTTGTCTTGGTTTCTGCCATAAAACAATGTCAGTCATAATTATATACATATATATATATATATATATATATCCCTCCTCTCCCTTCCCACCCCCCATCTCATCCCTCTAGGTCAACACAGAGCACAGGGCTAAGCTCCCTGTGTTATTTAGCAACTTCCCACTATCTATTTTATCCATGACAGTGTATATATGGCAAGATATTGATTTTTGGCAAATTCCACAGATGACTGTGAAACAGATGATTTGTAAATGATCAGAAAAGAACAGACATGGTAAGATCACTGCAGGATGAGTAGGGTAAAGCTAGTGAGTTTGAGTATTGTATCACATAATCTATTTTGTACTTAAAAACCATAACTATATAGATAAATGCAAACACACAGCCATTAAAATTATCTGGAAGACTATTTATAAAACTGCCAACAGTGATAATCCGGATGGCAAGGAGGAAAGTATTGCAGGAAAATTTCATATTCCTTTTTGCCATTTAAATTCTTTAAAGATCATTATTAGAAAGATACAGATATTTCTATTTTGAAAACTGGGAGGGAGGGAAGGGAGAAGAGACGTAGGTGAGCCAGACAGTAAGGTAGATCTGCAGGGGAATAAGCAACCAAATGCAGAGTATTAGATGGAAACTTTTACAGCATACTTACCTAAACCCCAAATCCCTGGAAACAGTTGTTTAGCTAATACATTTTTAGATGACTGAGATGATACTTAAGCCTTCCTTCTGGTCTGCTGCTAAGTCGCTTCAGTCATGTCCGACTCTGTGCGACCCCATAGACAGAAGCCCACCAGGCTCCCCCATTCCTGGGATTCTCCAGGCAAGAACACTGGAGTGGGCTGCTATTTCCTTTTCCAATGCATGAAAATGAAAAGTGAAAGGGAAGTCGCTTAGTCGTCTCCGACTCTTCGCGACCCCATGGACTGCAGCCTACCAGGCTCCTCCGTCCATGGAATTTTCTAGGCAAGAGTGCTGGAGTGGTGTGCCATTGTCTTCTCCATTCCTTTTGGTCTAGATACACACAGAAAAACCCCAACAAAATGAAATTTTGCTGGGATAAGTATTAAGTCCCAAGTTTACAATTAAAAAGAAAAAAATCATCTTCTTAAGAGAATAGAGAACACCCATTTGTCAGCAAGTCACTGTTAAGTATCTGAGGTCAACTGGCCACAAGTTCACTGTGTGTTGAACATAATAAAGCTGCTGAAAAAATCTAAGGCACATCTAATAACACAGTATGACGAAGATTAGTAGTTCTCAACCTTTTGATGGACCAAATGCATCCAAGAGATACAATGCTACCATGAGCAACAGTGGACAGAGGGAGGAAGCCCATCAGCTGCTCAGAAAATGACCTATCTTGTGGCTGAACCCAGATGGTAACAGCGCTGCAGGGCCAAGCACACCTTGAGTACTGTTAATTCTGGACGTGACATTTTAAGAGACACGCTACAATACAATCAGAATGGGACAAAGACAACAAAAGAGATCCTGAAAGGTTATATAAGGAATATTCAACAGGAGAAAAAAAAAGGATGCTAAATTTTGAAAAAATGGAACTCTGTAGACACAGTAAATCATGTCTTCCTCTCTAATTCTTCCACCTGCTACTTTCTTTCTACTCTAGCACACATCGGGCTTCCTGGGGCTCTGCAGTAAAGAATCTGCCTGCAACACAGGAGACTTGCAGGAGATGTGGGTTCAATCCCTGGACCAGGAAGATCCGCTGCAGGAGGAAATGGCAACCCACTTCAGTATTGCCTGAAAAACCCCATGGAGAGGGGCCTGGTAGGCTACATAGGTTCACACAGAGCTGGACACAACTGAGACTTCTGATTCTTTTATACCCACCTTCCTCACTTACTACAAGTCACAGGAGGGCAGGGACTCGTTCTAATTGGTCTTTTCATCCTCTTACCTAAGAGCAGCATCTGTATACAGTAGACAGCTAATTACTGTTCCTTCAATGAGTTGCCAGCATAGCATATAGTCAAAAGCCTATCTGCCTTGATTAGAATTAATCTAACTAATTCTGAGACCTTGGACAAGTTCCCTAGTCTTTCTGTGCCTTGGTTTCTTCATCTATAAAATGAAGATCGTAGCAGAAATTATACTTCAGAGGGCTGTTGTAAGGATCAAAGGAATTAAACATAGAAAGTGTTTAATTAGAAGAGTGCTCGGAATGTAGGAAGCAGCCAATAAATGTTACAGATAAATAAATACACAAGCCATCTGCTTTCATTTCTTGCTGTTTTCTGTGTGTCTGCTTCCAGAAAACTACCCATTTCTTATCAGCTGTGGTCAGGGACGGAGATCTCAAGTCTAATCAACTATTACCTGAATACTCTGAGAGGAGGACTGAGGGACAGCTCTGTGATTAGATGGGTGTTGTGTTTCCCCTGTTCCAAGTTCCTCTGCTGGGAACTCCTTTTACCACTTTGCTTTTTTTCTAGTCCTGATCTTTCAGGACACGAGATGCTCTAGAAATCTTTAAGTGACTATCACATTCCACTCTGCATTTCACATCCCTTTAATATGCTCCATAGCACGAACACAATACTTTAAAGCCTGTTTATCTGCCTACCCCAGTGATTCAAAGATAGAAAGGACATGTTTGTTTATCTGTAATCTTCAAAAACTAGTATAACTCTGGCACATAAGACATTTTAGTAAATATTTGTGGAATGAACATTTGCTAACCAAATGAACAAATTTTAATGTTCATTTAGACATGTGTTGCTATGTTCTGAACAGTTAAAATAACCAAATTGAATAATCTTGGAATAATTGGAGTTTTAGTGACTTTCACATTAACCAGAGCATGCTTTTTTGTATCGAATGCTCCATGTCATCTACATCTATCCAGCATCCAATAAAATATAACCTGCCAACAATCCTCCACAGCCCTCCAAATCAACAACAGAATAAGAATATACACAGTAACTACCACAATGCTTTGAATGAACAGGTATCATCATTCAGATCATTCATCATCACCTTGATGACTTCTAACATTTTACATAACAGAAAAAACTATTAACAAAGAAGAAAACTCCAACTTTCCTAATACTCCAAAGACCATTTAAAAATCATTTGAGCACTTACTATATGCCAGTCACTATGGCAAAAATATAAACTTTAAAACAATTTAAAATAAGCCTACTTAAGAGAGTTTAAAAAGTAAGCACAATGAACTAAGATTTACATTTTACAAGGGTATTTGAAGATTTATATTTTCAAATACCCTTGTAAAAGCATTAAGCTTATCTGAAGGCTAACCAAGAATCGTATTTTCATTGTTAGTTGTTACCCTGTTCCATTGTTTCAGTTACCCTGAGGAAAGGGGAGGTTAGGAATTATTTTACCTGTCCTCATGACTTCCAGTACGAACATCCTTCATGGCAGCAAATCCGCAAGGCACTCTAGCATATTTATTTAAATTTTCAATAAGTGTTTTCCCTACTTCAAGGTAGTAAGGATCTCCCGTAGCCTATTAAAAAGCAGAATACACGTATACATATACACAACTTATATTGTACCATATAACCATTCATTTATCAAATATTTATTGAGCACCTACAGGGTGCCAGGCACTGTATCAGGCACTGGAACACATGTTACATGGAACCTGGTTCCGAAAATAAGCCATGAATCTGCTTTACGAGTTTCTTAAACACACAACTGGAAAGCAGCACAACTGTACATCTTAGGCTTTAATGGAATTTCTAATGCCCAGAAGGGCTGCCTGACTGAAAAAAGGTGAGACACGCTTTAGAAAGCAGCTCTAGAATATAAAATTTCTCTTTAATGCAATGTTTAACAAATGTTTTGAAAAGGCATAAAGCTTAGAAGTCAATTCTTGCATCTTTCAATACTCTATGAACTAGATGAACAAGAGCCCTGATCTATCCAACCATTATAACATTAAATAAGAACTTTGAAAACCCAATACCATTATTATAAGATAGTGAGTTATCCACAGCGAATAAGGGCTAAATAGCAGAAAGAGAGTTAAATTAGCTTACTTTATACAAGAAGTAGGTACTTTCTGCAAATTCTGGCCTTAACGGATGTTGAGCCCAATGTACCCTGAAATCTGTGGTAAATGCCTAGACAAAATAACAGACAAATATTCATAAAAGTGTGATTTAAAACGATAGTTCTAGAATATATTGCAGTACATAAATTAGATCACAGATCTATGTAAATTAGATCACAAGTAAAAATAGTTAAAATATTGATAACAATATATGAAATGAAAATTTTCATTGCTTAAAATCACAATTCATTTTTGTGAAGCTGTTATTTTTACCAGTTAAATGGGATTGCTTTTTTAAATGATCACTTTGCTATTAGGAAGCTTAGGAAAAACTATGACTTCAGTAATGCTACTACACAGGTCCTGATGGCCTACATAATTGTGTTTTCTTTTTTTCCTTATCAACACTTTTTCCTCTTAATTATTAAGTCCCTCACCCTCCTATTTCTATTGTAGCGTATGCACCCTTTTTCTTTTTAAAAAAAAATAAGAATCTCAAATCTTCTGTGGCTTGAAACAAACACTTTAGGAAGCCTTCTGTATTGGTGAGATGCTTAGATATCTCAAAGAGGGTATGGTCATATACAAATTTGGAAAATTTTTATGGTACATTTCTGGAAAGCCTAAAGGCATGCTATTAAAATCCTGCAGTATCAAGCTAACAAGAATAAAACATATAAAAACCAGGGAGAACAATTCTTAAACAGCATGAAGAGCTAACATTTCCAAATTTCCAGGGAGCACATGTGATCTCAAAGCATATTCAATGTATGTAGTTGTTATAAAATACACTTTAGAAACTGAAAAGGACAAAAGTCTCCCTAGCTGGCAGGTATGTGTCAAAGCCAGAATGAGACAATATACAATGGCATCGATTAGAAAAGGTTGAGAAATACCAATCTGGAATATTTTCTAATATTAAATTAATAAACTGTCAGCATTATCCTACATTGGACTTCTCTAATACATAAGGAAAAGGAAAAACATACTGTATAAACCCAAAATATATTAAACTATTTAACCAGGAAAAATAAAAAAGAACCAATCTTGAAAATGACATTTTCTACCTTTAAATTATCAATCTATAGACTGAAGTACAATTCCAAAGATGATCTGCTTACCTCTGGTAGAAAATTGTGTTTTTTAATCACCTGATATAACATTTCATGAGTTTCAATAGCAGGTCTAATATCTCCCTTTAAGACCTAAAAGCCAATAACAACAAAATAACCTAGTAAAGCATGAGTTGATGTTATTTACGATCATTATACACACAGAAAAATCCAGGTTAACACAAATTTGAGTGTCACTCTGTTTTGATAATTCAGTTTGGAGATCAAATACACTTAATCATTCTACTTCAGTATTAGAAGAACTAAGAGGGTTTTTGTTTGTTTGTTTGTTTTTACCTGCAAACCTGGAAAAAAGGCAAGCAAAGCATCCATCCAAGTCCGAGCATTCAGCATTGGCTTGTGGATATGCACATCAAGTAGAAGAGGTGGCTGGCTTATATACCTCATGATGGCATCATAGTGCTAAAAAAGGTCACAATATGTGTTCATGAAAGTCGATGAGGAAAGATGTACTGTTCTAAATACAGCATATCATTAAACAGCACTGTGAAGAAATGAAACCTGAATTTACATATGAATAAATTTACTACGGAATTGTTACCTAAACTAATGCATCTCATCGGTGCTGCCACTCTTACGGTCCACTACCTCTGTCTTTTATGGTCTTAAAAATTCTTCTCCCCTTCTTTCATCTTCTCCTAGAATTTCTCAGCCTTGACAACAACAGGTTGAACTGTCAGAGTCAATGAATGATAACAAACCAACAAAAAAAATAATATCTGTCCTCATGCAACTCAAGAAACTCTTATTATAATCTAATAAATGATAAATGTAATAGTGTTTCTAAAAGTATTCAACTGATAGCTTATCAGGACTTTTACTAGGTTTTCCCCCTAACTCATCTATTATTGTTAACTATTATCGAGTACCAGCTAGATCTTAAAGCACTGTTCTAATCATTTCATATGTATTAGCTCACTAATCTTCCCAATAAACAGTACTGGAGAAAAAATTAAATAATTCTCATTCTGTGGATAAGGAATAGAGGAAAATATCTAAGTTACTTGCCCCAAATCACAAAACCAGTGGTACAACCAGGATTTAAACCCAGATAGGACAGCTCCCATACTTTTAACCACTATATTGTACTATGCCACAGTAACATGAGTAAGCTCATGAGAGGGAAAAGAAATGGTAAATTATTTTGAAAAGAATGTGGTGACACAGTTGATGAGTTTACTCTAATTAATTTCAGTTTGATTTAATTACAGACAAAGGCAATCCAGTTAGGTTCAATAATCTCCTCTTTCACCCCTAAAAATATGCCTGTGAGTCTGATCCAGACTTAAAGACTTACAGACCTGCTTTTGAAACAAATACTCACTGGTTTGTTCAAGTCTCCAAAGCCCGGATACTTGGTGTGGTCAAGGACCAAGTCAAACTTCCTAACTATTCCAAAAAGAATTAGAATACAAAGGAGAAAGCTAACTAGTACCCAGCTTCAATAAATTCTCTTCCTTGTATAAAAGATTAGGTAAACCTCGTTGTTAAATTAGCTTACTTTATACAAGAAGTAGGTACTTTCTGCAAATTCTGGCCTTAACGGATGTTGAGCCCAATGTACCCTGAAATCTGTGGTAAATGCCTAGACAAAATAACAGACAAATATTCATAAAAGTGTGATTTAAAACGATAGTTCTAGAATATATTGCAGTACATAAATTAGATCACAGATCTATGTAAATTAGATCACAAGTAAAAATAGTTAAAATATTGATAACAATATATGAAATGAAAATTTTCATTGCTTAAAATCACAATTCATTTTTGTGAAGCTGTTATTTTTACCAGTTAAATGGGATTGCTTTTTTAAATGATCACTTTGCTATTAGGAAGCTTAGGAAAAACTATGACTTCAGTAATGCTACTACACAGGTCCTGATGGCCTACATAATTGTGTTTTCTTTTTTTCCTTATCAACACTTTTTCCTCTTAATTATTAAGTCCCTCACCCTCCTATTTCTATTGTAGCGTATGCACCCTTTTTCTTTTTAAAAAAAAATAAGAATCTCAAATCTTCTGTGGCTTGAAACAAACACTTTAGGAAGCCTTCTGTATTGGTGAGATGCTTAGATATCTCAAAGAGGGTATGGTCATATACAAATTTGGAAAATTTTTATGGTACATTTCTGGAAAGCCTAAAGGCATGCTATTAAAATCCTGCAGTATCAAGCTAACAAGAATAAAACATATAAAAACCAGGGAGAACAATTCTTAAACAGCATGAAGAGCTAACATTTCCAAATTTCCAGGGAGCACATGTGATCTCAAAGCATATTCAATGTATGTAGTTGTTATAAAATACACTTTAGAAACTGAAAAGGACAAAAGTCTCCCTAGCTGGCAGGTATGTGTCAAAGCCAGAATGAGACAATATACAATGGCATCGATTAGAAAAGGTTGAGAAATACCAATCTGGAATATTTTCTAATATTAAATTAATAAACTGTCAGCATTATCCTACATTGGACTTCTCTTAATACATAAGGAAAAGGAAAAACATACTGTATAAACCCAAAATATATTAAACTATTTAACCAGGAAAAATAAAAAAGAACCAATCTTGAAAATGACATTTTCTACCTTTAAATTATCAATCTATAGACTGAAGTACAATTCCAAAGATGATCTGCTTACCTCTGGTAGAAAATTGTGTTTTTTAATCACCTGATATAACATTTCATGAGTTTCAATAGCAGGTCTAATATCTCCCTTTAAGACCTAAAAGCCAATAACAACAAAATAACCTAGTAAAGCATGAGTTGATGTTATTTACGATCATTATACACACAGAAAAATCCAGGTTAACACAAATTTGAGTGTCACTCTGTTTTGATAATTCAGTTTGGAGATCAAATACACTTAATCATTCTACTTCAGTATTAGAAGAACTAAGAGGGTTTTTGTTTGTTTGTTTGTTTTTACCTGCAAACCTGGAAAAAAGGCAAGCAAAGCATCCATCCAAGTCCGAGCATTCAGCATTGGCTTGTGGATATGCACATCAAGTAGAAGAGGTGGCTGGCTTATATACCTCATGATGGCATCATAGTGCTAAAAAAGGTCACAATATGTGTTCATGAAAGTCGATGAGGAAAGATGTACTGTTCTAAATACAGCATATCATTAAACAGCACTGTGAAGAAATGAAACCTGAATTTACATATGAATAAATTTACTACGGAATTGTTACCTAAACTAATGCATCTCATCGGTGCTGCCACTCTTACGGTCCACTACCTCTGTCTTTTATGGTCTTAAAAATTCTTCTCCCCTTCTTTCATCTTCTCCTAGAATTTCTCAGCCTTGACAACAACAGGTTGAACTGTCAGAGTCAATGAATGATAACAAACCAACAAAAAAAATAATATCTGTCCTCATGCAACTCAAGAAACTCTTATTATAATCTAATAAATGATAAATGTAATAGTGTTTCTAAAAGTATTCAACTGATAGCTTATCAGGACTTTTACTAGGTTTTCCCCCTAACTCATCTATTATTTGTTAACTATTATCGAGTACCAGCTAGATCTTAAAGCACTGTTCTAATCATTTCATATGTATTAGCTCACTAATCTTCCCAATAAACAGTACTGGAGAAAAAATTAAATAATTCTCATTCTGTGGATAAGGAATAGAGGAAAATATCTAAGTTACTTGCCCCAAATCACAAAACCAGTGGTACAACCAGGATTTAAACCCAGATAGGACAGCTCCCATACTTTTAACCACTATATTGTACTATGCCACAGTAACATGAGTAAGCTCATGAGAGGGAAAAGAAATGGTAAATTATTTTGAAAAGAATGTGGTGACACAGTTGATGAGTTTACTCTAATTAATTTCAGTTTGATTTAATTACAGACAAAGGCAATCCAGTTAGGTTCAATAATCTCCTCTTTCACCCCTAAAAATATGCCTGTGAGTCTGATCCAGACTTAAAGACTTACAGACCTGCTTTTGAAACAAATACTCACTGGTTTGTTCAAGTCTCCAAAGCCCGGATACTTGGTGTGGTCAAGGACCAAGTCAAACTTCCTAACTATTCCAAAAAGAATTAGAATACAAAGGAGAAAGCTAACTAGTACCCAGCTTCAATAAATTCTCTTCCTTGTATAAAAGATTAGGTAAACCTCGTATCTACGTATTTTATTACTTACTGGAAAATCTTGAAAACTTCTGATGATAGGTGAAAATAAAAACTACTTTGCAAACTAGTTTTTGAAATGTAAGTAGCTTTTTACCCTGTCCCTGTTAAACATCAGAGAATACTGACCAAAACACTACTATATATTTTAAAATAATTTTTCAAAGTATCACTCAAGTGACTGAATTCCTATCAAAATCTCACAAATTATAAAATGGCTCTAAAATTAATACATAATTGGAACAACTTACTGTATTAAATCTTTCCAGAAAGCTGTCATCTCCAAGCAAGACATAGGCTTTCAATAGGTACTCATAATATGAATCAATCCCTGCTCCAACTCCACTATCTATGGAAAATACATATAAATGTGATTTTTTATTAAACGAGTCTTTAAAATTCTTTACAGAGTATAAGGTATTAACACACTAAGAATGAAAAATTAGTCTACATATGAAACTGTCAAAAGTAAAATTATACATTTATAGAAACATTAACCCTACTATATGCCTAATAGGTTCCTTTACTGTTAATAGTTTATATGTTAAAAAAAATTCTTGCTTTGTAAAATTGGCTACAGAAGAAGTCTTATTTAAAAGCCAGAGATACTAGTTTAAAGAATATTTTTAAAGCTGATTTTCTAACGAGGAACTTCAAAAAGGAAGCACTAGAGGGTATTATTATGCAATTTAACTGGATCCTTTATCAGTTAGCCATCAATCTTTAGTTATAACAGATACAAAAACAACACTGCTGCTGTTTGGAGGTGACAGTTCCATTGCTGAAGCTAGCATAATGGCTGGCTTTTTCCTGCAAGATCATCACAGAAGACCAAAGAAAGAAAATAACAAGAAGAAAACTGTACGAACTTGGTGAGTTATGGGGAGGGGAGGGACTTAGTTCTGGAGCAGAAGGCAGCCAGGCATAGCTACAGAAGGATCAGACAGCAGAAAACCTGCTGGAATTTTGCTCTGGTTTCTCTCTTACCACTGCCTAAGATAGCATGTCTCCTCCCAGCCCTGCTACCGCTCAGAAACACTCTCTAGGCAGCCTCAGGAATAAAACCAGGGCAGCACAGAGGTCCTGTGTAAGGAACCGAAATAAAAGAGAGATGGGAAGTAATTTTAGATACTCTCTTCCCAACCTTTTCTCCTTCAAATTCTTAAGGGTAGTGAATGACAATCTAAGCTATAATTACAATTATAATCTTAGAAATCCCTATTACCAGGGCATACTCCAGGCTAATCAAATCGTTATTTCTAGGAGTCCAGGCACTGGTATTTTTTTAAAACTTCTTAGAATCCATCCCTATGATAAATAGGGCTGATAGGAATTGGAATCTTTTCCACAAAGTAGGTGAGAAGTCAACATGAACTTATAGGAAAAAACATTTAAGATGCATGACTTTTAAAAAATAAGAAAAGTACAAGATTGCCAAGAGAAATATCAATAACCTCAGATATGCACATGACACCACCCTTATGGCAGAAAGTGAAGAGGAGCTGAAAAGCCTCTTGATGAAAGTGAAAGAGGAGAGTGAAAAAGTTGGCTTAAAGCACAACATTCAGAAAACGAAGATCATGACATCCGGTCCCATCACTTCATGGGAAATAAATGGGGAAACAGTGGAAACCGTGTCAGACTTTATTTTGGGGGGCTCTAAAATCACTGCAGATGGTGACTGCAGCCATGAAATTAGAAGACACTTACTCCTTGGAAGAAAAGTTATGACCAACCTAGTTAGTATATTCAAAAGCAGAGACATTACTTTGCCTACTAAGGTCTGTCTAGTCAAGGCTATGGTTTTTCCTGTCGTCATGTATGGATGTGAGAGTTGGACTGTGAAGAAGGCTGAGCGCCGAAGAATTGATGCTTTTGAAGTGTGGTGTGAGAAGACTCTTGAGAGTGACTTGGACTGCAAGGAGATCCAACCAGTCCATTCTGAAGGAGATCAGCCCTGGGATTTCTTTGGGAGGAATGACGCTGAAGCTGAAACTCCAGTACTTTGGCCACCTCATGAGAAGAGCTGACTCACTGAAGACTCTGATGCTGGGAAGGATGGGGGGCAGGAGGAGAAGGGGACGACTGAGGATGAGATGGCTGGATGGCATCACGGACTCGATGGAGGTGAGTATGAGTGAACTCTGAGAGATGGTAATGAACAGGGAGGCCTGGCGTGCTGCAATTCATGGGGTCACAAAGAGTCGGACACGACTGAGTGACTGAACTAAACTGAACTGACCGGAGTAAGAGTTTATCAGAAGTACAAATATTAAAACAGGCAAACCAATATTTAAAATTAGTCTAATAAACACATTAAAAAAGATTAGCAATACAAAACAAGAAATTTTTAACTGAGAAGAAATTATAGAATGAAAACATAAGAAAATTCCATAATGGATAGGATACAGCTGAGGAACAAATCAGCAAACCCAGAAGACTACATGTAATAACAGGAATTGCAAAAACAGATAAAAATGAATGAGATAAACTATCTTTAAAAAAATCAAATTTCAGCAATGAAAAACACAGATTTTAAATTGAAAGGGCCCAGAGAATATCAAAAGGAGAAATAAAGAAAAATCTACAACTAAAATTATTGTTACATTTTCAGAAATTTCTCTGCCTTTGATATTGTTAATTTTCTGGAGAAAAAGCAGATCACAAATAAGAACATAAAAATCAGAATAACAGGTTTTTTAAAAAAATTCAAGAAGACAATGGCTTCCCTTTGACAAGGGAACCCGCTTGCCAATGCAAGAGTCATGCATTTGATCCCTAGGTCGAGAAAATCCGCTGGAGAAGGAAATGGCAACCCACTCCGGTATTCTTGCCTGGGAAATCCTAAGGACAGAGGAGCCTGGTAGGCTACAGTCCAGGGGACTCCAAAAGAGTTGGACACAACTTAGTGACTAAACAAGAAGACAATAGAGTTGTATTTTCAAAGATTTGAAAAGAAAGAACTTGAACAGAAGATTATTTACAGCCAAACTTTCTCAAATATGAAAGTATAATAAAATTATTCTTGGGCATCTAAGGCCTCAGAAGCTATTAACAGCTACTGAAGATAAGTAGCTGATCTGGGATAAATATTTATACAAGAATAAAGGCAAAACTAGGAGATATTGCAAGAAATATACAAAGTACAAGGAACAAAATACCTTGTTAAGAGTTGAATACTTTTAATGAAAGAGGGAGGAGGGGCAGCACTAAGACCAAAAGAAAAAAGAGAAAACACTCACAACCAAAAAGAACTAAATGTCTATATAATACTAACAGTGGATGAGGGTTGGAACAGAGGGAGACAAAAGAATGGCAGAGCAGTTCATGTCTCACTAGGAGGTAAATACAGGTTTCAATTAAAAACAAAAGGATTAAAAGGAACCAGAAAAGGTGAGACACACTGAAATGATAATTAACAGTATAAACAAATCCAATATATTAAAAATGCCAATAAACATAAATGAACTAAATTCACCAATTAAAAGACAAAGACTGACAAAATGATTGTTTAAATCTATAAATTTTACAGGAGTAACACTTATAGCATGAGCATCTGCAAAGATTGAAAGTAAGAGCAGAAAAAGACCTATTAAGGAAATATTAAGCAAAATAAAGCTGACATAGCTGGATTACTAACAGACTAAAAAGACTTTAACAGAGTATTATTAGAGATGATCACTACATAATGATGAAAGGTTCAACTATGAAGAGATAGCAATTTTAAATTAATGTACCCAACAAAATATATAAAGCAAAAAATACAACTACAGGGAGATACTAATAGGTGCACATTGTCAGAAATTTTATCAACCTTCCTTAATACGTCAAACAAACAAAATTAGCAAGGAACTGCACAACATTATTCACTCAGAAAAACTGACATATAGAACTCTATATCCAACAATTAGAAAATACACATTTTTTTCTTAAGCACAAGTGAGAGCTGACCATCTTCTAGGCCAAAAGAAAACCTTAATAAATTTCAAAGGATAGATACCACATAGATCGTAAGTATCATATAAGTGTCAATATTAATTTTTTTTTTAAAGAACAAGTAACTGAGTAGAAAATAGACAAAAATGTAAGAATATCCACATTTTTTTAAAAAAGGAAACACAGTCAGTAAACATGAGGACGTGTTCAACATCATCAGTGTTCAGAAAAATGCAAATTGAGTCACCATGGGAAATCATCTATACACTCATTTGATTGGCAAATCTTTGAGTGTGACAATACAAAGTGCTGGAGAGGATGTGGATCCACAGGATCTCTTCTATGTTGCTGGTGAAAGTATAAAGTGGTGTAAAGTGGAAACAACTTTAGCAGACAATCTGACATATCTCCTATCATTGAACTTTAGCTTGGTCTATGATCTAAAAATTCTACCTAGATATACAGACAAGAGAAACTTATACGTGTACAACAGAAGAAACACAAAAATACTCACAGCACTAGGGTTCACAAGAGTAAAATCCTGGAAACAACCTAAATGCTCACAAATCCATGGTTTATTCACACAGTGAAGTATTAGGCAGCAGTTAAAACAGAATGAACTACATCATGCAACAATGTGCAAGAATTTTAGTAATAGAATTTTAGGTGAAAAGTCTCAAAAGGTCTCATATGACATGATATCCTTTTATAAGTTACAAATAAAACAAAAATATGTACATCAAGGAATACATGTGGATGCATAAAAATGTATAAAAGGAAAGCAAGGGACTGAGCAATACAAGATCAGAATGATGGGTATTTCAGTTAGAGGCAGACATACAGAATTATGAACGTACAAGATTACAAAGGTATAGAGAGTTGAGGACCATAACGAAGTAGTATATTGTCAAGTTAGCCATCTTTATACGGATGGTTGGTCTATCTGTGAGTACTTAATATAAAATGAACTAAAGAAAATGAGCCATGCATGGACCAATGATGAGAGTGAATTAAGAAAAGAAACTGCAAAATTCTGAAGCCAGGATTCAGATCAGTTTCAGGAAAGGACCATTCAGATAACACTTTGAAAATTTTCAGATAGTACTGAATAGAGGCAATAATTTTAATATGTTCAAATTAATATTTATATTTCATTTATTTAAATATAAGCAATTATTTATTTTATACATAAGTTTAGAAACAGAGAAATGTATAAATAACATAAACAAATCTCATTAGTAATAGTCCAGTGTATTTCCATTTGTTTATGCCTGTATTATAGAGTTGTCTTATAAAGATCATATTTTTATATGATTCTATATCCTGTTTATTCATAAAATATTGTTATATGTTTTGTCCCCTGATCCAATTCAATTTAATAACTTACTACTCCACACTGATGTAAAATAATTCTCAATACTGATGCTACTCTTTACTGATGATCACTCAGACTATTTCCAAGTTTTCCACCACTACAAATAATTTTATGTGATAAACATCTTTGGGAACAAATGATTTTCTACCTTTTATACTGTTTCCTCAGGCAGATTCCCAAAAGTGAAAATTTTAATTAAAGGAATTAAAATCACATTAGTGAGCATTTGCTTCATGGTAAGCATAGCATATGCCAGGCACTGTTCTAAGTGCTTGTGTGTGCACATGTGTGTGCATGTACTCAGTTGTGTCCGACTCTTTGTGACCCTATGGCCTATAGCCCGGCAGGCTCCTCCAACCATGGGATTTCACGGGCAAGAATATCGAAGTAAGGTGAAGTCACTCAGTCGTGTCCAACTCTGCAACCCCGTGGACTGTAACCTACCAGGCTTCTCCATCCATGGGATTCTCCAGGCAAGAATACTGGAGTGGGAAATACCATTTCCTTCTCCAGGGTATCTTCCTGAACCAGGGATTGAACCTGGGTCTCCCGCATTTGAGACAGACGCTTTAACCTGTGAGCCTATTCCTACTCCAGGGGATCTTCCCAAGATTAACTCATTTAATCATAATAACTCTAACTGACCACTGTACTGCAGAAACACAACACTGTAAATCAACTATACAATAAAAATTTTGCTCCAATAAAAATTATTAAAAAAACACAGAAAACAAAAATCAACAGAACAAAATCATAATAACTCTATGAAGGAAGTACTATTATTCTCATTCTCACAGATACAGAGGCACATAAAGGTTAAATATTTTGCCCAAGATCACACGACTTGAATTCCAAAAATCTGGCTCCAGGGTCTATGTTCTTAGTTACCATGCTATACACAATTTCTGGCAGTAGGGAAAAAAAAAGATTGACGATAGTATTATTAAACATAAATTTCCACCTAATTACACTTTGATGTGAGATGGTTAAGGTATTCTGTTCCCCTGATTCTCAAAGAAATTAGTTCTATTGTTTCATCTATAATGCTATAAGGTATGAAATAGGATATTAAGCTATCTGAAATAAGTGTGCTATTATTTGGCACCAAGGAAGAAAATTTGGCTACATTTCTTAAAATTCCAGCAATCTTGTGAGAAATTATGCTTTATACTGTCGTAAAGACTATTTTAACAAATAAAAATCTTTTATTTCCCAACCATTTTTAGAATATGAAGGCTTAATTTGAAAAGTCCAACTTACATACCTTTTCGTACCCAGTCTCCAGTATGAATATTTATAGTCACACCCACTAAATTACTACTTCTCTGTCTTTTCTCCCAGAGAAAATCAAGAGCTTTTCTTGCATATTCCTGTAATAAAAAAAAGAAAAGCATACTTGAAGAATTGCATATCTGCCAAAGAAAAATCAAAGGCCCATAGTATACTTTTAGGATTAAGTAAATTCCAAAGATGATCACTTATACATTAAATTTCTTTACAAGTCAAAAATACTGGCTCTTTCAGCTAATTGAGTCTAGTTAGAAAGAATGACTCTAAAAATGCTATTTAGTGCCAATGATCTCACTTTGAGACCATCCTTGTTCATCTACTCTTGTAGTATAGGTCCACATTTACACACAGGAATTATTGAAATAAAAACAGTTGGCATATATTAAAATAATTTCTATCTTTTAATGCAAAGTGAAAATCCCCTTAAATACTCTCATTCACAAAACTTAAAAAGAATTTCAAAGTTAGTATGCCATCTCTGAAACAGAAGAGGCATTTCAAATCCTACATTTTAAATAGCAGGCAACTTCATTAGTGAAGAGTAAGTAAAGCAACTAGCATTCATTTAACAGTACCAAAATTATAACCTTATAATAACATTTTTCTCTTTTTTCATTTATTATTATCCCTTGGACACTAAATTATTTCTGATTAAATTCTTGGCTTTGGATGAAAAGATGTTAAAAAAAACAAAAGCAAAGAACATGTACAAAAGAATTAAGTTAAAATTAATTTCAGAGCATGAATCTACTCAGCATTGCAGCTGTCTCTTATACACATCTAGATGTGTATAAGAGACAGATTACTAACAGACTAAAAAGACTTTAACAGAGTATTATTAGAGATGATCACTACATAATGATGAAAGGTTCAACTATGAAGAGATAGCAATTTTAAATTAATGTACCCAACAAATATATAAAGCAAAAAATACAACTACAGGGAGATACTAATAGGTGCACATTGTCAGAAATTTTATCAACCTTCCTTAATACGTCAAACAAACAAAATTAGCAAGGAACTGCACAACATTATTCACTCAGAAAAACTGACATATAGAACTCTATATCCAACAATTAGAAAATACACATTTTTTTCTTAAGCACAAGTGAGAGCTGACCATCTTCTAGGCCAAAAGAAAACCTTAATAAATTTCAAAGGATAGATACCACATAGATCGTAAGTATCATATAAGTGTCAATATTAATTTTTTTTTAAAAGAACAAGTAACTGAGTAGAAAATAGACAAAAATGTAAGAATATCCACATTTTTTTAAAAAAGGAAACACAGTCAGTAAACATGAGGACGTGTTCAACATCATCAGTGTTCAGAAAAATGCAAATTGAGTCACCATGGGAAATCATCTATACACTCATTTGATTGGCAAATCTTTGAGTGTGACAATACAAAGTGCTGGAGAGGATGTGGATCCACAGGATCTCTTCTATGTTGCTGGTGAAAGTATAAAGTGGTGTAAAGTGGAAACAACTTTAGCAGACAATCTGACATATCTCCTATCATTGAACTTTAGCTTGGTCTATGATCTAAAAATTCTACCTAGATATACAGACAAGAGAAACTTATACGTGTACAACAGAAGAAACACAAAAATACTCACAGCACTAGGGTTCACAAGAGTAAAATCCTGGAAACAACCTAAATGCTCACAAATCCATGGTTTATTCACACAGTGAAGTATTAGGCAGCAGTTAAAACAGAATGAACTACATCATGCAACAATGTGCAAGAATTTTAGTAATAGAATTTTAGGTGAAAAGTCTCAAAAGGTCTCATATGACATGATATCCTTTTATAAGTTACAAATAAAACAAAAATATGTACATCAAGGAATACATGTGGATGCATAAAAATGTATAAAAGGAAAGCAAGGGACTGAGCAATACAAGATCAGAATGATGGGTATTTCAGTTAGAGCAGACATACAGAATTATGAACGTACAAGATTACAAAGGTATAGAGAGTTGAGGACCATAACGAAGTAGTATATTGTCAAGTTAGCCATCTTTATACGGATGGTTGGTCTATCTGTGAGTACTTAATATAAAATGAACTAAAGAAAATGAGCCATGCATGGACCAATGATGAGAGTGAATTAAGAAAAGAAACTGCAAAATTCTGAAGCCAGGATTCAGATCAGTTTCAGGAAAGGACCATTCAGATAACACTTTGAAAATTTTCAGATAGTACTGAATAGAGGCAATAATTTTAATATGTTCAAATTAATATTTATATTTCATTTATTTAAATATAAGCAATTATTTATTTTATACATAAGTTTAGAAACAGAGAAATGTATAAATAACATAAACAAATCTCATTAGTAATAGTCCAGTGTATTTCCATTTGTTTATGCCTGTATTATAGAGTTGTCTTATAAAGATCATATTTTTATATGATTCTATATCCTGTTTATTCATAAAATATTGTTATATGTTTTGTCCCCTGATCCAATTCAATTTAATAACTTACTACTCCACACTGACGTAAAATAATTCTCAATACTGATGCTACTCTTTACTGATGATCACTCAGACTATTTCCAAGTTTTCCACCACTACAAATAATTTTATGTGATAAACATCTTTGGGAACAAATGATTTTCTACCTTTTATACTGTTTCCTCAGGCAGATTCCCAAAAGTGAAAATTTTAATTAAAGGAATTAAAATCACATTAGTGAGCATTTGCTTCATGGTAAGCATAGCATATGCCAGGCACTGTTCTAAGTGCTTGTGTGTGCACATGTGTGTGCATGTACTCAGTTGTGTCCGACTCTTTGTGACCCTATGGCCTATAGCCCGGCAGGCTCCTCCAACCATGGGATTTCACGGGCAAGAATATCGAAGTAAGGTGAAGTCACTCAGTCGTGTCCAACTCTAGTTGAGGACCATAACGAAGTAGTATATTGTCAAGTTAGCCATCTTTATACGGATGGTTGGTCTATCTGTGAGTACTTAATATAAAATGAACTAAAGAAAATGAGCCATGCATGGACCAATGATGAGAGTGAATTAAGAAAAGAAACTGCAAAATTCTGAAGCCAGGATTCAGATCAGTTTCAGGAAAGGACCATTCAGATAACACTTTGAAAATTTTCAGATAGTACTGAATAGAGGCAATAATTTTAATATGTTCAAATTAATATTTATATTTCATTTATTTAAATATAAGCAATTATTTATTTTATACATAAGTTTAGAAACAGAGAAATGTATAAATAACATAAACAAATCTCATTAGTAATAGTCCAGTGTATTTCCATTTGTTTATGCCTGTATTATAGAGTTGTCTTATAAAGATCATATTTTTATATGATTCTATATCCTGTTTATTCATAAAATATTGTTATATGTTTTGTCCCCTGATCCAATTCAATTTAATAACTTACTACTCCACACTGATGTAAAATAATTCTCAATACTGATGCTACTCTTTACTGATGATCACTCAGACTATTTCCAAGTTTTCCACCACTACAAATAATTTTATGTGATAAACATCTTTGGGAACAAATGATTTTCTACCTTTTATACTGTTTCCTCAGGCAGATTCCCAAAAGTGAAAATTTTAATTAAAGGAATTAAAATCACATTAGTGAGCATTTGCTTCATGGTAAGCATAGCATATGCCAGGCACTGTTCTAAGTGCTTGTGTGTGCACATGTGTGTGCATGTACTCAGTTGTGTCCGACTCTTTGTGACCCTATGGCCTATAGCCCGGCAGGCTCCTCCAACCATGGGATTTCACGGGCAAGAATATCGAAGTAAGGTGAAGTCACTCAGTCGTGTCCAACTCTGCAACCCCGTGGACTGTAACCTACCAGGCTTCTCCATCCATGGGATTCTCCAGGCAAGAATACTGGAGTGGGAAATACCATTTCCTTCTCCAGGGTATCTTCCTGAACCAGGGATTGAACCTGGGTCTCCCGCATTTGAGACAGACGCTTTAACCTGTGAGCCTATTCCTACTCCAGGGGATCTTCCCAAGATTAACTCATTTAATCATAATAACTCTAACTGACCACTGTACTGCAGAAACACAACACTGTAAATCAACTATACAATAAAAATTTTGCTCCAATAAAAATTATTAAAAAAACACAGAAAACAAAAATCAACAGAACAAAATCATAATAACTCTATGAAGGAAGTACTATTATTCTCATTCTCACAGATACAGAGGCACATAAAGGTTAAATATTTTGCCCAAGATCACACGACTTGAATTCCAAAAATCTGGCTCCAGGGTCTATGTTCTTAGTTACCATGCTATACACAATTTCTGGCAGTAGGGAAAAAAAAAGATTGACGATAGTATTATTAAACATAAATTTCCACCTAATTACACTTTGATGTGAGATGGTTAAGGTATTCTGTTCCCCTGATTCTCAAAGAAATTAGTTCTATTGTTTCATCTATAATGCTATAAGGTATGAAATAGGATATTAAGCTATCTGAAATAAGTGTGCTATTATTTGGCACCAAGGAAGAAAATTTGGCTACATTTCTTAAAATTCCAGCAATCTTGTGAGAAATTATGCTTTATACTGTCGTAAAGACTATTTTAACAAATAAAAATCTTTTATTTCCCAACCATTTTTAGAATATGAAGGCTTAATTTGAAAAGTCCAACTTACATACCTTTTCGTACCCAGTCTCCAGTATGAATATTTATAGTCACACCCACTAAATTACTACTTCTCTGTCTTTTCTCCCAGAGAAAATCAAGAGCTTTTCTTGCATATTCCTGTAATAAAAAAAAGAAAAGCATACTTGAAGAATTGCATATCTGCCAAAGAAAAATCAAAGGCCCATAGTATACTTTTAGGATTAAGTAAATTCCAAAGATGATCACTTATACATTAAATTTCTTTACAAGTCAAAAATACTGGCTCTTTCAGCTAATTGAGTCTAGTTAGAAAGAATGACTCTAAAAATGCTATTTAGTGCCAATGATCTCACTTTGAGACCATCCTTGTTCATCTACTCTTGTAGTATAGGTCCACATTTACACACAGGAATTATTGAAATAAAAACAGTTGGCATATATTAAAATAATTTCTATCTTTTAATGCAAAGTGAAAATCCCCTTAAATACTCTCATTCACAAAACTTAAAAAGAATTTCAAAGTTAGTATGCCATCTCTGAAACAGAAGAGGCATTTCAAATCCTACATTTTAAATAGCAGGCAACTTCATTAGTGAAGAGTAAGTAAAGCAACTAGCATTCATTTAACAGTACCAAAATTATAACCTTATAATAACATTTTTCTCTTTTTTCATTTATTATTATCCCTTGGACACTAAATTATTTCTGATTAAATTCTTGGCTTTGGATGAAAAGATGTTAAAAAAAACAAAAGCAAAGAACATGTACAAAAGAATTAAGTTAAAATTAATTTCAGAGCATGAATCTACTCAGCATTGCAGAAGCACTTCTATAAAAGAAATCATTAAACCAACTTGTCACTCTGCAGATTTAAGAACAGGGTATAAAATAGTTTTCATTCTTGACTCAATCTATTTATGCTGAATTTTTAAAACAAAGCAGACTGCAACTTTACTTAATCGTGTAATTTCAGAGCTGAAAAAATTTCATCAAGATTACATTTCCCTATTACTATTTTATAGCTAAAGAAATAGGACCAGTGAAATCAACAATTTAATGGAAGTTTAAAACTAGACTACAGGACAGCTATTAATGATATGAGAATTCAGATCTCTTCATATATATCAGACCAAAGGTCAACAGACTTTTTCTGACAGGGGCCAGACAGTCAGTATTTTAGGCATCATGGATTAGACAGTCATTGTCACAATTACTCAACTCAGTCACTGTAGCACAAATACAGCCATAGACAAAAATCAATAAATGAGCTGGTTCTGTTACAATAAAACTTTGTTTTGAAAAACAGGCAGTGGCTTGATTTGGCCTCAGACCGCAGTTTACCAGACGTGTATTAGTTTGAGTCTCTGTCAACTGCATGAGGTTGCTTCTTCCATAATAAATCACATTCAAGAAGTTAAAGAAGAAGCATCATTTTAAAATATAAAATAACCCAGTGGAAAGAGGCTGGGCTTTGAATTCAGAAAGTAATGGATTCTAATTCTGGTTCCACTCCACCCACTAGTCAAGCATGTTTGAGCCTCACTTTCCTCAAGTGTAAATGCATCTCAGAGTTTATAGGTCAAATTAAATTAGAAAGGATGTAAAGAATGACATTTTTTAATGAAGGAAAAATATTACCCAGCAAGTTAAAGAATAAAAATTAAAATAAGATTAACCTGTTCTTAAGATATTTGAACATACATCCACACAAAGACCATTAAACTTGTTTTATGTATGGTGGTTTAGTCGCTAAGCCATGTCCGACTCTTTCAACTCCTTGGACAGTAGCCTGCCAGGCTTCTCTGTCCATGGAATTTTCGAGGCAAGAGTACTGGAGTGGATTGCCATTTCCTTCTCCAAGGGATCTTCCCGACCCAGGAATCGAACCCATGTCTCCTGCATTGCAAGCAAATTCTTTACCAACTGAGCTATGAGGGAAGCCCTGGTTTATGTATACTCAGACCCAATGTCTCTAAATGCTAGTATTACACAGTTCCTATTTCTGCTTATTCTATGTGCACCATTTGCTGAATCTGAAATAATTCTAAGTCATATGTTTGAACATAGGCTGTTACTAGTGCACTCCAATGACATGGTTAAATAATTAGCTAAAATAAAAAAAGTGTGAGACATAGCTAGTTCACAGCAAACTATTTGGAGGCTATTAAGTCTTTGGATAATGAATGATATTTCTGCTGAAGTAAACAAACTTACAGATAAGACTCTCAATGAAGAAAAGTGCAAAAATTTCACTATGTTTTAGAAGATTAGTGAAGTTTTCAGAAATGCAATAGACCACACAGAAGTCTAACAATAAAACAAAGCAACACAGTATTTCATACAAGACATCTGTAACATCAAATTTCATATAAGTAATACAGCTAAGGCAGTTTCTAAGAATAAAACTAAAAAGTTAAAAACTGTGAACAAAATACAAAGTTGTACTTAATTGTGCGTTTGACAATTAAAAACTATGTGCTGTAATTCAGACAAAATGTTCACTAAGATAACAGCAATCCTCCAACTGAGTCTCTTAATACTTGATCAATGAAGAAAAGCTATCAAGTAGTTACTTATGCCCAATACCCAGGAGACCAGACTATGAAAAGCAACCTCAAATATCGTTGCTCCTGTGAATCGACTTAGAGCAGCGAACTCGAGGATCAAGGTGCCTGCACAAGCTGTGCACGTGTCAGTCTCAGTGCCTGTCCGAGCTTCTGGTTTTCTGATTCCAAACTTCAAGTTGATCTAAAATCAGAAGATTATCATTAGTGATTATCAAGAAACAACGATTTCTGGATAAGAAACCATTTTTCAATTGAGACTCTAATCAGATCATGAGCATAACTGATAAAATAACACTGAAATTTTATCTGTTGATCTTTGTGACTTTCCAATTAGCATCTAGGGAAGTACATTCTAAGCACATACTATTCATGGGATAAGTAAGTTTTCACTTAACTTCTTCAAGGATATTAAAATTCAGTATCAATATAATAATTATACAAAGCAAACACCTGCTATAACAATCATGTTCTCTGGACAGTTTGAACTAGTCAGTACCAAATTAGGGAACTATTCCAGTCCTAAAACAAACTGAGGTGTAACTGAGAATCTGTGGAAAAGTACTAGTCTTTCATAGAGAAAAAACTTAGTATATATTTAAAAGAAGATTAAAATTTTATTCACAAGTTTTAAAATTCTGAAATATAGAGTATGTTACCTTGCTGACAGACTAACAAATAACACAAGGAAAAATGTTTCAACCAGCCAAATAACACCACAATATAAACTTGACCAGAAATAAGCTCTAGGGTTTTATGTGGGTATAAAAAAATAACCATTAACTGTTCAAGAGCATTCTGTTACTTCAGCAACCATTGTTGCAAATATTATCAATTATGTATTCATATCCAAGAGAGGTTGATTGTACTAATTTTCATGAGCAAAAGCAGTATTTACTAAGTATATTTAAGAAGGATGGGAAAGTAGTTATTTTCTACCTGTAGTTCTCTTCTAAAAAAATAATTTTTAAATTTATATCGATACTTCTGAGGATAAGTAAGTAACATGACTGTCTGTTTTATGATAATGACCTTAGTAGCTTCGGTTTCAATTTATCTGCTTCTCATGTTATGACAAGAGTGAAGAACTGCTAGATTCTTCACAATTCAGCACCTCCATTTATAATAAAAACTAAAAATATTTACTAAAAGTAAATTCAATAACTAAACATTTAGATGGTTTAAAATAATTTTTATTTCAATTTTAATATTCTAAGGAAACAAAAAGATTAACAAGAAAGTTTTAGCCACACTAATAAGCAAAGAGATTTCAAATTTTAAACCACACAAGCAAAAGAAATTTCAGATTAGAACATGTTTCCATTTTTTTTCTCATTAAATTGGCTAAAAGTGAAACTGAAAGTCGTGTCCGGCTCTTTGCAACACCATGGACTATACAGTCCATGAAATTCTTCAGTCAGGAATACTGGAGTGGGTTGCCATGCCCTCCTCCAAGGGATCTTCCCAACCCAGGTTTCGAACCCAGGTCTCCCTCACTGCCAGAGGATTCTTTACCAGCTGAGCCACAGGGGAGCCTAAGAACACTGGAGTGGGTAGCCGACCCCTTCTCCAGCAGATCTTCCCGAACCGGGATCTCCTGCATTGCAGGAGGATTCTTTACCAGCTGAGCTATCAGGGAAGCACAAACTGACTGAAGAGAGATAATACACAGTGTGGGCAGCAGTATGTCCCATGCACTTTTACAGAACACAGGAAGTGTAAAGTAGACCCTTTCTGAAGAACAACTGGTCAGTAAGCACACAAAGACGTAAAAAGCATTCCCTATTTTATGGCTTCTTTTCCTTCTAGTAATTTATCTTAGGAAGAAATAAGTAAAAAAGATGTGTATAAGGATATTCACAGACGATATATTTAAAGATATCACAGACTAGATAGAAATTTAAATATGAAATTTAATACTAGTCTGTTTCTTAAACAAAAACAACAAAAATGATGTTTTCACAATCCACTAAATTAATGGGTAAATGAATGGGCTACGACCTCTGGTTTGAAAAGCATATAATATCACACTGGATCTCCAGAGATTTCTTGATGGAGGAAATGAGTCTTATTTATATTGGTAGAGAAGTTATTATGGCAAGCCTAAAGGTTTGGAAATGAAAAACAAAACCAAAACCTCCCTGCTGCTGCTGCTGCTAAATCGCATCAGTCATGTCCGACTCTGCAACCCCATAAACAGCAGCACACCAGGCTCCTCTGTCCCTGGGGTTCTCCAGGCAAGAATGGGTTGCCATTTCCTTCTTCAATGCATGAAAGTGAAAAATCAAAGTGAAGTCGCTCAGTCGTGGCCAACTTTTCGTGACCCCATGGACTGTAGCCTACCAGGCTCCTCCGTCCATAGCATTTCCCAGGCAAGAGTACTGGAGTGGGGTGCCATTGCCTTCTCCAAAAAACTCCCTAGGTGTTTTGAAAAACACAAACATTATTTTGTCTGAAATAGAACATGCATTTCACTGGGGTTCGGGTATGAAAGAACCTCAGAAAGAAAGTCGATTACCAAACCAGAAAGAAACCTGGAAGTTAAAGGATATTCAGTGCAAAAGGCAGAGTCAGTAAATTTCTGAAGGCAATTTGATAAAAATCATGCTTTAGTAAGATTAATTTTTAAGTCTCTGAAGAAAAACTAGAGAGAAAAGAGTAAAATATACATTTATAATAGTTTATGAATATAATTATATTAGTTTCAACAATAAAGCAACGATAAGAAATAACATAAACAGAGCTTCTAATGGCTGAAATGTCTGGCCCAGGTAAGAAGGAAAGAGTAATACTGTTATTAATAATAAAGAATGAAATATATCAGGGGAGAGTTCTTCCCGTCTTCAATATTTCCTTTCCCTCTGCCTTAAATATAAAATTTTCTTGGGC
>SJYC01069633.1:0-23842 GCA_006408675.1 Madoqua kirkii
GGGCGGGTAGGGATAACTCCTAGGACTTCCCTGGTCCAGTGGTTAAGAACTGACCTTGCAATTGCAATGCAGGGAACAAGGGTTCAGTCCGTGGCTGAGGAGCCCAGGCCGCGGGGCAGCTAAGCCTGCAGGCTGTAACCACTGAGTCCTCCGGCCACAGCTAAAGACAAGCCAGCCTGCCACACCGAGGAGCCCGTGGACTGCAATCAAAGACCCAGCGCAGCCAAACAGATAAATAACAGAAACTCCCTCAGCTGACTGTGCCGTGCTGCCAGCTCTCCTTAACTGCAAACACAGAGGAAATCTTAAAATGAATGCCCCTATTCTTTCACCTCGTCGAATCCTTCCTCCCCTTTATTCTGCCACATTACCCCCTTCAAGGCTCTGTTTACCCCTAATTATCCTAATGTTTGCTGGAACGTCTCCTTCTGAAACTCATTTTTAGTATTTTTAATACCATATGCTACGTTGTGGTTCTCCTCCGAAGTCTCCACACAATCTCCTTTTCACTGCTGTACTTCCTCATTCCCCTCTGTCCTGTATTCTCTCAATATCCTCTCCTCTGGAGAGTGAACACCTACTCTCTGCTTCCACCACATAGTCTGCACAAATAATTCTGGGCCCAAATTCTAGCCTGGCATTTGTTTCTTCCTTCTGCAGCATAACCTTATGCAATGACACAAAAAGTTTTAACGAATCTAAATTCTCACACCATTCAAATGCAAATTAACCAAAATGTTCATATAAATTGGTTACGGAGCTTGAAGCAATTTTTCTTCCAGCCTCAAGCAGGTAAGCAATGATGGCTGGATCACAAAAATTGATTCTTTCAAAATAGCAAAGAAGTATACAAAGGCTGCCACATTTTTCAGAATTACTTACTCTTGGATAAGGAAGGCCACTGGTAGTATTGAAAGCTGGTAAAAGTTTGTAGCCCAACTGCTTTGCCATTTGGAGAAGCTCATCATTGTACCACTGCATGTACTCGCCTTTTTCCTTCAGCATGATTGCCAGTGAGTGTCACCCAAAAGACCCCTACACCCAGAGAGATGAAACATTAGTCCCGTTGCACACATACTTACACATCATCACCTAAACAGATGTGAGTATCTGCTACCAACAATTTAGAGTAAGGAACAATCACAGAAGAACACAATTTCCTAACTCTGGCTACTCAGTTTGTGGCAAACCATTATAAAAACCATTATTAAATCACAGCCAGTATGAAGAAAAAAAGAATCAAATGTTGTAACTGTTGTAAAAGGTTTGGCCCTTGGAGAAGGGAATGGCAGCCACTCCACTGTCCTTGTCTGGAAAATCCCATGGAGGGAGGAGCCTGGTGGGCTACAGTCCACGGGGCTGCAAAAGGGTCAGACACGTCTGAGCAACTAAACAATAACGACAAAAGGGTTTGGCATTCTTAAATACCGTACATTTTCTTAAAATAAAAAACAACCTAGAAATCATTTATCTTAATAAGTTTATCACATTTGATTTTAACAAATTTTAAATTTAATTATAGCACCATGAAATCTCTTGACTTTTAGTATAACATTAACAAAAATTCCCCACTCTTTATTAAATGTAATAGATTAATAAACTCTGTGAAAAGCTAAAAAACTATTTTCTAAATTTAACTGATGAATAGACTCACTTTGCCTGTGTAACAAAAGGAAATGAGTTACAGTAACACAAAAATAATCATTAAATATAAAAATGTAATAATGTTGAAATGTGAATTAATAAATCCTGTACTTCTTGTGTTCCAAGAATATTTCAAACTGTTAGTTCAAAGGTAATCCTATAAATTCAGTTTGGCTTGAAGAAGTGCTCAGGTTAGTAAAATAGATAAGCTGACAAAAAAACTGTGATGTAGCTAATATGCAAATACTTGACCTGTTGTCAGTCCTTTTGCAACAACATACAAGGATTACCTTTGATTTGAGTCTGGAACTATTTCCAAAGCTTGTTGCCTACCGTGCCTTACATATAGCAGGGTCATTCCGCAGTCTCTCTGTTTTACAGTATCACACACTTTATTTTTAAACATAAGAAATTTCTTGCTTTATTACCACCAAGAAATAAAAGGTATACCTTTATTCTTCTGTTATTAAAATGAGAGTTTAGTATCTCACATACTTACCCAAGAACTCTGATGTTTGTCTCAAAGACTGATACAACTACATCATTATCTAAGTTAACATCTCTTAAAACTTTTCTCACTGCATCTTCAAATTCTTTAGTTTTATTTAATACCTAGGAGAACAAAATTATTGAAAGTAATTTTCAATCAAGACCTAGAGAAATATCCTCAGAATGAGCTACTAATAGCAAGTTAATACCTTAAGATTATAAAAAATAACAGAAAAAATGTTTCCCTTAAGCATATTATAAAAATGTGATACTATCTAAAACTGAAAAAGATTAAATACCTATTTATATTGCAAGGAACCTTTATACACACTGAAAAATCATTAGGACTTTAAAACAATCATCAGAACTGTTAGCTGGTGTGTATAACCCATGACCTAGAGCTGCCAAGAGGTGAACTCTACTGGGATTTGGTTCCCAAGTAAAACAACACAAAACCCAACCTATTCATCAAATATCATTTTAAAACTTGCTTAGTCTCAGAAGAAAGCACATCCTCCAGGGAATGATCAATTGATCCTAAACCATACAATCCTTGCCATCTTCACCCCTTGGACGTCAAGGCCCTTAACTGAGGAGGCATTGCAATGTGGGGCTAAAGAACAAGCTCTGAGTTGAACTCTGGTTCCTCAGTCTCATCTCTGAGCCTGTTCTTTCATCTACAAAAAGAGGAAATACCTACCCTCAGAGGTTTATTTTCCTAAATGAGGTAATGCATGTAAAGTACTTTTACTAGAGCACCTGACTTACTAAGTGCCTGATATCATGACTGTCTATTATCACCATTATTACCATGAGGGTCTATAATCCTGATGAAGCCAAGAATGCTGGATGCTTGCAATGAGTTCCAGAAGAGGGTCACTGTCATTGTGACAGTGTGTCGGTTTTTCAGTCTAAATTAAGGCTGCACAAGTAATGTTATTTAGATCTCAGGTCCATTAAAAGTAGTTTTCCTTTGCTTGACTGTTAAATCCTTTTGTTTGATAATATTTTATAGTGTTTTCTTATCTGATCTGATACTTCACTAAAAATCCTAACCTAGGGACTTCCCTGGTGGTCCAGAGGTTAAGAATCTGCCTGCAAATGCAAGGTTGATCCCTGGTCTGGGAAGATCCCACATGCCAAGGGGTAACTAAATTGATGCACCCCAACTACGAAGCCAGTGTTCTAGTGTCCGGGAGCCACAACTAAGGAGCTGTTTTCCCCCCAACCACTGAAGCCCAAGAGCTTAAAGTCTGCACTCTGCAGTAAGCGAAGGCACGGCAGTGAGAAGTCTGTGCCCCGCAACAAAGAGTAGCCCCGACTCGCCCCAACTAAAGCAGAGGAAGCTCGTGCACAGCAATGAAGACCTCACACAGCCAAAAGGAAATAACAATTTTTAAAATTCTAACTTAGGCATAAAACATAAGAGTCTGACTAAAGTTTAAGTAAAATTTAGGGTAAGCCTTGAGTATAATATAAAACCTGATTTTAAATTGAGTGCTTTTCTTTCTCGGTCTCAAAGTCCATGTAAATTCTGAAGCCGCAAATGTCAATGTACAAAGACCTGTATCACTTTTGGGAGACACAACTGTTCTACTCACTCCTCACACACACACACATCTTTTTAATATAATTCTGTTCATCTTATTCTTTCATAGTCTATCTCCTGAGAATTTCTCCCAAGAACAGTACCTATACTATCTGTTTCAAAGAAGAATAAAAATGAGAGTTTTGTCCATAACTAAATAAAAATTCATTCTAATAGCTCCATTAGTTGATGGGTTTCTTAAGCTCCTAACTGATAACAAAGAACAAATTCAGGTCTCTTCCCTTCCCCCCTTTAATTCATTCAGTATCTGTAGATTTCATGGTAACATTGGTAATAGTTTTAGTGTTTGATTTCATTATAGTCAATAGAAACTAGATGTCTAGAATTATGAACAAGAGTTTAAATTAAAGATCAAACTCTGACAACAGAAGCTCTACTTCACATATTATGGTATGACCAAAATAAAAACAATCAGGTTGCCTCCTGTCCTAAATGATATGTCCTCTAATAGTTTCAGATAAAGAAACCACAAATCAAAAGACGATCACAGAGTAAATTAGAAATATTAAATACTTATACTGATAAAATGTACAACATTCCTTCTAAATGTAGGAAAAACTTCAAAGTAATTTCTTTTAATCCTCTGTTTAAGTAGATATTAATAGGTATCTTAGATATCCAATCTAGGCCCTTCTGAAGTGAAAACAGGGGTCCAGAGAAGCTAAATAATTTGGCCAACGTCACATATTAATATTATATGATCACTTCCTGGTACTCCCTGCCACAGGGAGCAAGAACTCAGGTTACAGCAAACAGTACTCTAAGTGTTGGTGAAGGCAATGGCACCCCACTCCAGTACTCTTGCCTGGAAAATCTCATGGACAGAGGAGCCTGGTGGGCTGCAGTTCATGGGGTCGCTAAGAGTGGCACACGACTGAGCGACTTCACTTTCACCTTTCACTTTCATGCACTGGAAAAGGAAATGGCAACCCACTCCAGTGTTATTGCCTGGAGAATCCCAGGGATGGGGGAGCCTGGTGGGCTGCCATCTATGGGGTCGCACAGAGTTGGACACGACTGAAGCGACTTAGCGGCAGCAGCAGCAGAACTATAAGTGTGGTCTGCTGACCAGCAGCAACAGCACCACCAAGTGGCAGTTTGTTAGAAAAACATCTCCTTGGGCCTGCCTTCAGTCTGCTCCAACACAATCTGCGTTTTACCAGATCCCCAAGTGAGTTGTAGCAAACAAGTCTAAAAAGCACTGCATCATTACATGTGGTTCTCAAACTTTAGCATATATCAGAATCATCTGGAAGCCTGTTAAAAAAAAAAAAAACACTCCTGGGCATTACTCCCAGACTTTCTAATTCAACAGGCCTGGGATGAGGCTCTACAATCTGCATCTCTAACAAGATGCCCGGTGATGCTGATGCTGGCAGTGCTGGAATCATATTTTGAGAACCACTGCCAAAGTGGTTCAATTTCAAAGCGGAATAGAACCTATTTATAATAATGGCTGCTCAATTAGAGATTAGTAGATTTCTAAATATAGGGAAGTTATGCAGGCTAGAAACACATTTTCTCCTTCATTTCTGATAAAAATTTTTAAAACACATAGAATATCTGAGGTCCAGGTTCATAAAAATCAGTAAGAGCTTAGAAAGAGATGATGGAGGGCTTCCAGTATGTAAGGATAAAGCCAAGATGACAGAATGAGAAACAAAGGTATATCCACCTACGGTCTTTCCTAATACACAGCTACTGCCCTGCCCCTCACTCACTTCCCTGTATCAAGACAGACATGAGGTGTACCATCCAGTTACACTTATAAATAAATAACACCACTTAGCTTCTCCCAGGATGGCAACCTGTGTCTCCTGGGATACCTGTTTATCTTTTCTCTTCTCCTACCATAGCAGAGCACATAGGACTACTAAACCAAAAATAAGGTGCACAAGAGTCTCTCTTATAGTCATTATAACATGGTCCACACATTCCTTTTATTTCTGAAAAGTGAAATCACAACTTTCAAAACTCTGATACAGCTAAAAAGGTCTAAACAATCATGGGCTTTTCAACCAAAAATGTCTCAACTATGGCTAAATTTTATAAACAAGAGAAGCTTTAGAGAAATACATAATAATGCCGGGTCCCACTTCAGGAAAATTAGAATAACTTGGGAGAGAAGGATATTTTTTTAAACTTCGTAGTAATATTCCTAAGGTGCTGATATAGCTGAGTCTCTGATTAAAAAAGAACAGAAAAAGAGAAAAGAATCACCCAGTGAAATAAAAATATAGAAACAGTACTGGGAAGAAAAGCCAGGCTCTGAAAATCTTCTGCCACCACAAAGATATTCTGCTGTGTTTTTAAAAATATTAATCAATACTTTCGACATTAATTCAACTTTGAGAATTATGCCTTAAGGAAAATTCTGAAACAAGCCTATTTTTATACCATAAATAATCTGAGAGTAAAAAAACTAGAAAGATACTACATTCAGAAATCATGACAGCTGGAACTGAGCCATTCCCCTCTGCCATCACAAACCATCCCCAACAAGAATTAATTTAAATAACTTTGCCTCCCATTAGGTTTAAAAGGAGTGCCAAGTAGTGATCACTTGGTGTTAAAAATCACTTTTGAGAAAGAAGTAAATTTTCAATGGACCTAATATATAAAAATTTTAATTTAACAATTTCAGTATCATTGCAGCATGTCTTTCTGGAACAAGAATATAAAGAACATTTTTTAGAATTACTTTCTTCCAATAGCTTCAATCTACTCATCCAAAAGGAAACAACTTTTCTGATTAAGGGGCCATCATGTAAACTAACATACCTATAAATTCTGAGTATCTCCATGATTCTACACAATTTCACTTGACATTCACATGACATTATCAACTCAATAGTATGAAAGATTTATTTTGAAGCAAAGATCAAGTTATCTTAAATTCAGAAAGCTTCTATTTCAGACTTACTGTACTACAATCATATTCATAGAACTTGAGCACACGTAGTATGAAAGTCATAAGAGAATCACACCTACCACAAGAGTATCCAAAGAATCGATCAGTGTCAAGGAAAATCTATGAAACAAGTAGAGTGAGATACAAAACATTAGAATTCTGGATTTTGTATCCAGGAACATGTAAGACATTCTCTGCATCCTACTGACTGGAAGTTTCCATTAACTAGTGCTTTCGTGCATCTACAGTACCATGTAACCTATAAAACACTAGAAGAACCTGAAAAGCATTAACATCACATTTACATTAGGCATAACTACAAATCTTTCAAAGGGGACAGAAATATTCATTAGCTCTTTTAAAAGCAAATAAAAAAATATTAATGCATCAACACTTTGTAAGAGTCAACTATATACATTCTAAAAGTCACATTCATCTTAATAAACGACTCAACTTTTCACTGATCTAAGAAGTAAACTGATTAATACTGTACAAAAGATAACAGAAAGGAATAGAGGAATTTAATGTAATACTTAAAGCAGTCTTTGACATTTAACCAATTCCCAGATACACAATTACACACTGCCTCTAAGATGCCTTAAGTCTTGAGAACTTTGAGATGCCATGTTATGTATGCCCTTTGTTAATACTCACTTTCCCAAGGCATCATCAACATCACCCCGACTTGGCTCCTGGCCTCTAACCCGACCTCTGCAGGTCAAAGGCATGAGTTCATCTGCTGGGTAAGCATGTTCCTGCAAGGAAAGTCTTAGTGAGTCACTAAGGAAAGCAAAAGGAAAGTGCACATCTTTTAGAGAACATAACTTCAGGTTTTTTTAAAACAAAAATTAATCAAAGGTTTTACTATTCTTACAGTCCATGAAACCTTAAAAGAAAACTTTTTAGCTATAAATATGTACTTGTAAATACAGGAAAATATTTCCTTAAAACTGTAATAACAATCCATTTCCCCTCCACCCAATCTCACTTCCCAGACAGATAACTGCTATTACAACTGGCATTTATCATTCCAGACCTATCCACATACATAGAAATACATGCACATACATCATTTAAAAATTTCATTTATAAATAGGTACTCATGCCATATGCACACACTGTCCTAAAATGTGTTCACTTTAATCACTCTGGGGTTTATCATGCTGCAATTCTACAGATGTATTTTATCTTTTTAATAACTGCATAGTGATAGTTTAATATTAACTAATATTATTGAGTACTTATGTTCTAAGCACTGTTCTATATATTTTAGTTTACCTATCATATAACCCTCTGAAACAAATTCCATTATTTCTGTTTTATAGATGAGAAAACTGAGGGCCGGAGAAATTAACTAAGCCTATGTCATGCAACCAGTAAATGATGGATCCAGAATGCAAACATGGCAACCTATTTCCAGAGCCCACACACTTGATAGGACCTGCTCCTCACAGTATTCCAAAGTATGGGTACAGATGAACGTGTAGGCTCAACTCAATTTTTTGCTGTATAAACAACGCTTCAGTAAACAGCTACATGTCCATATTTCTGGTACATATGCTTGTATTCTATGCATTAAATCTCTAAAACCAGACCCAGTGGGTCAAAGTTGTGGACATTTCATTTTTCCTGTGTTGTGCTTATCCAGCTTATCAGTCATATCCACCTCTTTTCGACCTCGTGGACTATAGCCCGCCAGGCTCCTCTGTCCACGGGGATCCTCCAGGCAAGAATACTGGAGTCGGTTGCCACGTCCTCCTCCACAGGATCTTCCCAACCCAGGGACTGAACTCGGGTCTCCCACATTGCAGGCAGATTCTTTACCATCTGAGCCACCAGGGAAGCCCAAGAACACTAGAGTGCGTAGCCTATCCCTCTTTCAGGGGATCTTCCTGACCCAGGAAATCGTACCAGGGTCTCCTGCACTGCAGGCAGATTCCTTATCAGCTGAGGTACCAGGGAAGCCCCTTCATTTTGGCTAGCTACCATCAAACTGAAGACAAAGATATACACTCTTAACAACACTCTCAGGCAATGATCAACAGTTTACATTTTGCCAATTTCCTGGATAAAAAATTGTATCTCAAGTTTCAATAAATGAGGATAAACATCTTTTTGCATTAGCCACTGCTATTTCTTTTTAGAAATGTCTATTTATACGTTTGTTTATTTTCTATTGGTTGTCTGACTCCTTATACATTGTTACGGAACATTTTTTCTATCTTTCCTTTGGCTTTTAACTTTGTTTATGGGTACTTTTTACTTTAATCTTTAAATATGTAGTAAATCTATTACTCTCTTCATGGTTTCTAAATTTGGGGCACAGTTAACAAGGCTACTTTAGGTCTCTGAAAACAGCACTCTTATAATTTTACTTTTTATACGTCTAGATATTTACTCCATCTGGAATCTAATTTTGCTTATAATACGAAGTGGGAATGTACTTGTATTTGCTCCCCTAAATAGCTAATTTCCTAAAAACCAGTGTTTAAACAATTCATCCTTTCCCTAACAGCTTGAAATAGCTTATAAAGTGTCTACATGAATACACGTTTTCATAGCCTCTACTTTGTTCTACAGACCTAGTTCCTACTCCTATTGCCCTACAGACCTATTTGTTTTACAAACCTACTTCCTTCCTGCTTCAAAACCATTGTCTTAATCAGTCTTTGCAACATGCCTTGCTACTTGGCTAAGCAATTCTAAATTATCTTAATGAGTTTTTCAAGTTTACTCTTCTGGATAACTTTAAAATTTCCTTAAAATTCCATTGAAATTTTAATTGAAAGACTCTAAATTGGAGAGAATTGATATTTTTTTTACCAATTGAATCTTCCTATCTAGGACTACTGTATCAATATACTAGTTCAAATCTTTTATGAATTCAGTTTCTACCACAGGTCGCATATATTTCTTAATATTTATTAATAGGTACTTTTTACTGAAATAGGTTGATGTACAAAATTATGTTAGTTTCGGGTGTACAACACAATGACTCAACTAATAGGCATTTTATAGCCTGGCTTACTATTGAATAGATTCTTTTTGGATGAACAACCATGGCAGCATATGTCTAGTCTAAATGATAATGAAGCACAGGCAAGAATCCTCCCTCTCGTCTACTACACAGTGAAACGTTATATAATTTTTTAAAATTATTTTTAATACATAGCTAACCTAGATAGCATATTAAAAAGCAGAGACATTACTTTGCCAACAAAGGTCCATCTAGTCAAGGCTATGGTTTTTTCCAGTGGTCATGTATGGATGTGAGGATTGGACTATAAAGAAAGCTGAGCGCCAAAGAGTGGATGCTTTTGAACTGTGGTGTTGGAGAAGACTCTTGAGAGTCCCTTGGACTGCAAGGAGATACAACTAGTCCGTTCTAAAAGAGATTAGTCCTAGATGTTTATTGGAAAGACTGATGCTAAAGCTCAAACTCCAATACTTTGGCTACCTCATGCAAAGAGCTGACTCATTGGAAAAAAAAACCCTATATTGGGAGGGATTGGGGGCAGGAGGAGAAGGGGACGACAGAGGATGAGAGGATGACTCACGTCCATTGACTCTATGGACGTGAGTCAGAGTGAACTCCGGGAGTTGGTGATGGACAGGGAGGCCTGACGTGCTGCAGTTCATGGGGTCACAAAGAGTCGGACACGACTAAGCGACTGAACTGAAATGAAGCTTGAAAATAAGAAACTTTCCAGTACCAAAACTGAACAGTGGAGTGAGAAGATGAAGCTGCATTGACTGCAACATGGGTGTTAGGAATAAAGACAGGCTTTAAAGGGAAACATGTTGACACCCAATGTGTTGGAGAGTTGATGCTGTTGGCCCTCCATGCATGGCCACAGCCAGTGAAGTAGGTTCTATAAGTTGAATAGGTGCTTCGATGAAATTGGACGAGAACATCTCCAATTACTTGGCTGCACATCTTACAGAAGGAGAGAAACAAGAAAAGCTTGCTAAACTTTATACTCTCTTTAACCAGGGGACTGTCTCTAAAAGAGTCCCTCAAAATTAATAAAATGTGACTATACGAAACATTTAGAAGCGAGAATCACTGTATTACAGATTTCAATTTTAGATAGTACTTACTAACTACCTGACAAGGATAGCAGGATTAATATACTCACCCGTTTCCCTAGCTTGGAGTTTTTATCAGTTATATTATTATAAACAGTTTTCACTTTGCATGTTTTCACTATACACACACAAACTGAGATTCACAATTTAAACTTTCAGCAACATGGTTCAAATTCCAGGTACCATTGTATTTTTAAATAATTGCACAGAATGCAAACTGAAGTGCCAGTTCTTCAGTCCACAAATCACTACATAAATATCAGATGCTTCTTGTGATCAGTGATCAACCACATAACTTCTTTCAAAGTGGAACTAGTGATTGATTACTGTGTATTTTTTGGTTCAGACAGCAAGCATGAAGTTACATGTCTCCTTGTCACCTAGTGATAATCCTACATGACAGTTTGACATTTTATAAAAATAGATAATCAAAAGAGGAAATTAACCAATGAGGACGAAAGCTCACAAAGAAATGAAAGGTGGAAACACTGAAGGTGAAATTCACATTGAACATGAAAGATATTACAGAAGAAACAGTTGACCATGGAATGTTGATACTGCTGTCACTGAAGCAGTATCAGATATGCAGCCAGAGGAATTTGGTAAAGGCCAAATTATCCCCATTGATAAAAAAAAGTGGTTGTAACATAAAAATGCCTGCAGAAATTTCATGACACAGAGGGAAAATGATAAAAATTTTTAAGTGGGCCCAAATTTTGAAATTTCTGAATCTACCACCCCAGATATAGCAGAGATTTATGTCGTATCTTAAGTCATACAACAAGGCAGCAAGCAAGGCGAGTTGTCTTCTAACATCTCTTAGTGAGGTTTTTACAAAGAAATAATACTTCAATCCCAAAGTCTCTAATATCTTAAATAATGGTACACTAAATATTAGTTTTAGCGATTTCAAAAATTTCTCTGTACATTTATAACTATCAGAAAGAAAATTTTAAATGCTTTGACAAAGATTTTTTTTTAAAGGTTTATAACATTTATAGTCTGGTCTGGAATCATAATTTCCTCAGTTGCTAGCGTCAGAATTCTACTTAACTGGAGCCAACGCACACCACTTTTCTCTGGCGTCTCCGTTCCTGAGTTTTTGTCTCTTGGGTGCCTGGATTTTGTCCTCAGGTAAGTTGGTTTTGTTTACTTTAAAATAGTGTCATCGGTACTGTTATTTCTGGATTAAGCTGGCTCTTGCCTTACACTTGAAGAACAATCCAAATGATTATACAATGCCTGAAACATACTTTCTCTCCTTTAGAAGTTTGAAAATACTATTCCACTCTTCTGGCATTCACGAAATATCACCATGGCAAAGTTGCTAAGACTACTCTGATCCTTCATACCTTGAATATCACTTGCTGCTCCTATACCTGTATGCCCATATGATTCTTAATTCTAAAAATTCAGCAAAAATATTCCTGACCCCCAATGTCCAACTCTATCCTCCTGCCTCTCACTTAATTATCTAGATTCCAAACTCATTACCATGTTTGCAGCCAAAAAAAAAAAAAAAAAAGAGGTCAGGAACACTACACAGATGGTCACACAAAAGGAAAGACCAAAACAAAAAAATTAGGCTAAATACAAAAAGATTGCAGCCTGCAATCCTTCAGGTTATTTTAAAAACTTCTGCAATGATTTATTTCCTGAGGAAAGGATTCCAGATAACAAATGCTTTGATATAATTGGAATCCACATGCAGCTACCAAATTCTGAATTAAATATTTTATAATTTTAATATTATATATATATTAGTAAAATTCTTAATTACTTTTGCATGTGGCTTTGAGATGTCAAGTTTCTAACTACTTTTTAATTCCAACAGAACCATGATTTACCCAAAATGCACAATATTTTTAAAGCTTTATAGTTTAAATTTAACACATATAAAAAACACTTAGAAGTAACTCAGTAACATTTTTTAAAATTTGCTTATATATTTTGAAAGATACTACATAAGAGATCATTCAAATGTTAATTTGATTGTAAAGAGCTCTTTTTAAATGGCTGCTTAGAAAGCTTAGTAATACTATTTTTAGGGTTTTGCAAAACACATACACAATCACCTGTATCTGAAATTAAATATGAAACTCAAACATTAAGCTTATCCAGGTAAGAAAATTATTATTAGTAACTGAAAACCAGAATAATCAAATAAGAGAGCTTTGAACCAGGTGTAAAAATACTTTATGTCCCCCAGTTTCAACATAAAGGATAGAAACAAAACCACAACCTTTTCTTCTGGTTGACCACAAAGCAGACTACAGTTGGTTTGCGTAAGTTCAGAGCAATGCATGTGCCTGTGTGCTTAGTCACTCAGTCACGTCCAGCTCTTTGCGACCCTGCCAGGCTGCTCTGTCCACAGGATTCTCCAGGCAAGAACACTGGAGTGGGTTGCTATGCCCTCCTCCAGGGGATCTTCGCAACCCAGGGATCAAACCCAGGTCTCCCCAACTGCAGGCAGATTCTTTACCGCCTGAGCCACCAGGGAATCATACAGCAAACTACAGTTGATTTGCATAATTTCACAGCAATGCATACATGGCAAATAAACAGCATGCATGGCATTACACTTCAAACACTCTGGCTAACTGAGGTTACGGTGATTCTTTCTCTTCAGTGTATTGCCAGAACAAAGGATAAGAATTTTCATACTGCTATGACTAACAGCCAGGAAAAAAAAAAAAAACTTTAAAAATTATCACTAAAAATAAAACTCAGGTGATAAAATTCCTATATCAATTAAGTATTGATAGAACATGTGCTTAGCTAAAAGCAAGAGCAAAAACACAACACAGTAGACTCCACATCAAATTCTAAATTTATCAGCATTTTGATACAACTGCTTCAAAACACTCTAATCAGGGCCTTCCTTTGTGGCTCAGTGGTCAAGAATCCACCTGTCAACTCAGGAGGCATGGCTTTAGTCCCTGATCTGGAAAGATCCCACATCCCATGGAGCAACTCAGCCTGCAGGCCACAACTATCGAGCTATAGCCCGGAAATGGCCACTGCTGAAGCCTGGAGCCCTAGAGCCTGTGCTCCACAACAGGAGAAGCCACCGCAGTGAGAAGCCCCAGCACTGCAACTAGAGTGGAGCCCTGCTCTTCACAACCAGAGAAAAGCCCGAGGAGCAACAAAGACCAGTGTAGCGAAAAGTAAACAAGCACACGAAACGTTAAAACACTCAAATCAGGACTTTTCTGCTGGTCGAGTGGTTGAGATCCGCCTGCCAATGCAGGGAACATGGATTCGATCCCTGGTCCGGAAAGATTCCACATACCTCAGGACAACTAAGCTCGTGGGCCACAACCACGAAGCCCACGTGCGCAACTATGGAGCCCGCGCCCTAGAGCCGGTGCTCTGTAACGAGAGCAGCCACCAGAACCAGAAGCCCTCAGACTGAAACGAAGAGCAGCCCCACTCACTGCAACCAGAGACAGCCTGCGCAGCAACAAAGACCAGCACAGCCATAAATACACAATTTTAAAAAAACACAAAACACTCAAACCAAAGCAGCATCCAAACGGACTTTTCGGTAAAGCCAATTCCAAAAGCTAGCCTAAGGGAAGAGACTTTACTAAAATCAATAATAAGACAAAAGTACTGTTTATTTATAACAGTGAGCTACTGAAGACACCAAATCTATTTAATTCCCCATAAAATTATATACATTTTAAATGTTTTATTCCAGATCCTTATTGTTAAAACACCTCACCTCCCTTCTTGAGGCAGGTAAGATATTCCTTCCTAAAACAAAAACTAAACGATATTTAACGAACCATCTATTATATACAGATAGCATATGCTAGTTACTGACTGAACTTACATAATTTTTCAGTTCTCTTTTCACCCCAAATCAAATATTCCTTTTCCCTTTTGCTCACTAATTATACTCACTAAGCCATGTTTCAGGTGTTTAGGATTCCATTTACCTAAACTATTAAATTATTAATACTTCTACCCTGAATATATGGTCCTTTGAGTACTATATTTTATGAAATGTTTCTCAGCACTGAGAAGAAATAAGTAACAAAAGTGTAGCTATCCGATAAGATTTTAAACTAAGCACAGAGTAGAATGCTGGCAAGCTTTAGAAGTCTGTACTCAAAATAAGAACAAAAGTTTCCAAATTCTTCAATATAGGTTAATCAATTTGGTTTGATCAATGATAAACAGAACTTAAGAAATAATATTACATGGAATAAATAATAATGTAATGAAATAAAGTCCTGCTACCAGGACTTTATTTTTAGCAAGATATTATCAATATTTTTAGCAAGATTATTATCAATGATGCAGAAAAAGTACTTGACAAAATTTAATAAATAATCTGTAATGATGAAAATTCTAAGCAAGATAGAAATAGAAAGGAAGTGAATATAGAGCATCTATGAAAAACCCACAGCTAATATCATACTTAACAGGGAAAGGCTAACTGTTTTTGTCACAAGATTAGGAGTAAGACAAGGATCTCACACTTCTTTTCAACATCATATAAGAAGTCTAGCTACTGCTCTAAGAAAAATAAATTTAAAAAAGGTACTTAGTTTGGAGAAAGAAGGAAAAATCATTTTTTGCAGATCACATGACTGACCATGTAGGAAACCTTACAGAATCTACCAAAAAAGCTACTAGAAATCATATGTGAATTTAGCAAGGATCTCAAGTTATCAGAAAAAATTGTATTTCTGTATGACATCAATGGACAACTGGGAATTAAATTTGAAAGACTATAATTTAAAATTAAAAATATGAAATACTTATGAGTAAATTTAACAACAGATGTGCAAGACCTGTACACTGCAAAGTACAAAACACTGCTAACGTTAAGAACTAAATAAATGTACAAAGACACAATCTTTATGGATTAAAAGACTTGATACTATTAAGAAGTCAAACTCTCCAAACTGATGTATAGATTTCAACATAATCCCAATCAGTATCTCCATAGGCTATTTTTTTTTATAAATTGATAATATGATTCCAAAATTTACATAAAAATGCAAAATATCTAAAATATTCAAAACAATTTTGAAAAATAACAAAGCTGAAAGACTTACACTGCCTGATTTCAGGACTTAATATCACTTAATTCAAGACTGATACAGATGGACTAATAGATATTTAGATCAGCGGGAAAAAAGATACAGAGTTTAGAAATAGACCCAAGCATATAAAGTTAACTAATTTTACAAAGGTACCAAAGTAATTCCGTGGGACAAGGATACTCTTTTAAACAAACAGTGCTAGAATAATGGGATAACCACAAAGAAAAAAATATAAACAAAGCTTTACCTCACACCATATATACAAATATATTAACTCAGAATGAGTAGTAGATCTCACTGAAAAAGCTAAAATCATTAAAACACCTAGAAGAAAACAGGAAAATCTTTGTGACTCTGGGCTAGGCAAATATTTTTTTAGGCAGGGTATAAAAGACATAAGTCATAAAAGAAAAAGAATAAATTGGACTTGGTCACAAGTTAAAACATTTATACTTCAAAAGACATTAAGAAAATTAAAAGGCAAAGTACAGATGGGAAGAAAATATCTGTTATATGATATTATATGATAAAGGACTAATATCCAGAAAATAATATATCTCTTACGGGCGTCCCTGATGGCTCAGACGGTAAAGCGTCTGCCTGCAGTGCAGGAGACCCAGGTTCGATTCCTGGTTTGGGAAAATCCCCTGGAGAAGGCAATGGCACCCCACTCCAGTACTCTTGCCTGGAAAATCCCATGGATGGAGGAGCCTGGGAGGCTGCAGTCCATGGGGTCACTAAGAGTCGGACACAACTGAGCGACTTCACTTTCATTTTCATGACTCAGTTATAACAGGACAAATGACCTGATTTTAAAATAGCAAGAGATTTGAACAGATGTTTCACCGAAAAAAGATATACTAAACATATGGAAAGATTTTCAACATCATTAGTCATCAGGAAAAATAAAACTAAAATCACAACAAAATACCACTACACACCCACTAGAATAGCTAAAATTAAAAAGACTGAAAATACCAAGTGTTGGAGAAGATGTGGAGTAACTAAAACTCTTAAACTGCGCATGAGGAATGCAGTATGTTACAGCCACTTTAGAAAAGTCTGGCAGTTTCCTATAAAAAGTTCAATTTACCCTTCCCATACAACCCAGCAATCCCATTCCTAAGTATGAAAATGAATGTCCACATAAAAATCTGCATTCTCAAATTCACAGCAGCCTTTTAATAAGAGCCAAAAACTAGAATCATTCTAAATATTTATCAACTGGTGAATGGTCTTTTGCAAAATCAACAAATACTACTGAGCAATAAGTAGAGACTATAATATCTCCAACAACATGGACAAATCTCAAAAGCATCACACTACGGGAAAGACTGTGAACCAAAATACTACATACATGTTCTAAGATGCCACTAATATTGAAGCCCTAGGAAAGGGGAAACTAGTGACAAAGACCAGACCACAGTGGCTGCCAGAGGTCAGAGGTGGAGGAAGGGACTGACCACACAGGAGCAGGAGAGAGCTTCTGGGGGGAGACGGAAACGTTCTGTACCATAAATGTGGTGGCAGTTAAATAACCGTGTACAAGTGTACAACACAGAACCATGCGTTGGAAATCGGAAATTATTTTCTCTGTAAATTCTACCTAAATATATAGGAAGATGTGGTTCTACTGAGTCAAAATCCTACACAGAGTATCACAGTAAACAAACAAAAAAACCTATGAGAAGACACTATAGAATTTAAGTCACTTTGGCAGTTTTTTTAGGATGTTCTAAAGTAGAGGCCAGGGAACAATGATTAATAAAAGGCAGTCCTATAATCGTTTACACACAAAAACTGAACACACACATGCATTTGTGTCTTCCCTCTCCTGACCATTAATGCCACTTTTAAACTTATTTACAGAATTACTCTTTTTGATTAAGAAACTATCAAAAAGAAACATTGGTACAGTTTCAAATGCAAATATGAAAAAGTTCTGAAGATGGATGGTGATATTTGCAAAACAATGTGACCATAATTAATGCCATACACTTAAAAGTAATGCCACATGGCAAAGTTTTATGTATATTTTACCACAACAAAAAATGTTTTTTGAAAATCAGGAAGAAATATTTCTAAGAAAGCTTACACAAATCTGGAAATTCATAAGAAGTTACATTTTAAAACAGTTCCTTTTGTTTAAAGGATAAATACTGATTTTTCTTTGAACTGTGCACTCACAAAGATGAAGTAAAGTGAAGTCACTCAGTCATGTCTGACTCTCTGCGATCCTACGGACTGTAGCCTACCAGGATCCTCCATCCATGGGATTTTCCAGTCAAGAGTACTGAAGTGGGATGCCATTTCCTTCTCCAGAAGATCTTCCTGACCTAGGGACTGAACCTGGGTCTCCCGCACTGCAGGCAGATGCTTTACCGTCTAAGCTATCAGGTAAGCCCGTGCACTCACGAAAGCAAGCTTGAAAGTGGATAGGTATGATGCCCCTCGCTAAAGGAAACTGTGCTACTGTGCTTACCGATCCTTTCAGAATTGATTTATAATGTTTAGGTCTCTACCAAGGTAGTTTCTGTTTATAAAAGTTGATAACTGAGTTGTCTATAGTCAACAGGAAAAACATTAGAAGACAGATCATCAGATCAGGGAGCTCAGATCCAAAACAGTTCTGTATTTGGGCCTAAATACATGTATTTTGTCATCTAATGTAGTCTGCAGACTGGCCTCAGCACAAACACTAAAAACAAGCTAATAGAAGCCCTAAAATGGCTGTGGTCTAAGGTTAAATAAGGTCGCGCAAGACTGCCAAAAAACACATCTAATTTCATTTTATTTGGGGAAAAAAGGAAGTCATCTGTGCAATTCACTGTGGATAAACCGCAGCTTGACTGAGGCTAGAGATCTGTCAAGTACATTCGTTATAATTGTTAGTATTTATGCTATTGTGTGCTTAGTCGCTCAGTTGTGTCCTACTCTTTGTGACTCCATGGACTGCAGCCCACCAGGCTTCTCTGCCCATGGAATTTTCAAGGCAAGAACACTGGAGTGGGTAGTCATTTCCTTCTCCAGGGAATCTTCCCAACCCAGGGATTGAACCCTGGTCTCCTGCATTGCAGGCAGATTCTTTACTATCTGAGCCACCAGGGATGCTCCTTATGATGCTGAGATAGCCTCAAATAATATTCTTAGTTGATAGAATGCATGTGTTCGAAGCCTCTTGAGTCATGTCTCTTTGTGACCTTATGGACTGTAGCCCGCCAGGCTCCTCTCTGTCCATGGGATTCTCAAGGCAAGAATACTGGAGTGGGTTGCCATGCCCTCCTCCACAGGATCTTCTCAACCCAAGGATCAAACCCAAGTCTCCTGCATTGTGGATTCTTTACCATCTGAGCCACCAGGAAAGTCTAAGAATACTGGAGCAGGTAGCCTATCCCTTCTCCGAAGGATGTTTCCGAGTCAGGAAATCAAACCAGGGTCTTCTGCGTTGCAGATGGATTCTTTACCAGCTGAGCTACCAATTGATAAAATCAGAAAAGCCTTGGATGTAACACCAGAAAAATCTTGGATGTAACAAAAGATTTAGTAATTTACCTAAGGCTGGCAGGGCATTGTTACTGAAAAATAACATTACTAACACCTGGGGAATTATAAAGAGAAACAAAGTTCAAAGACGGCATGCCTCGAACAGGAAAGAATGAGTGTGTTTGAAGAAAGTTCTATGCACCATCTAGGGAAGGAGTTCTGAGTTAAAGCCTCGATAAATTTTAGAGGGCCATTTCAATCTCAGGAGGTAGACAACGAATTGCTAGTAGCCGCGATGACAGCGGCAGTAGCTGGTAGCAGTAAACATGCAGTGCTTCCTATCTGCTGGACACAAATTCCAAGTCGTTTAATTATATTAAGTTGCTTAATCTTTAAAACATTGTGAGGCAGGCAAACCATTTGAGAGAGATGAAGAAACAGCTTCAGGGAGATGAGGTAACTTTCCCACTGTAACCCAGCTGGTAGACAGCAGAGCTACCGCATAGTGTCCTGCTCCGTTTCCAGAGCTTTTGCTCTTAATATTATTCTGCTTGTCTTTGGAAAATAACATTGTTTTCCCAGAACCAAGAAAGTTAAAAGAATTGCTGTAATTGTGTACTAGCCTGGAGAGTTATATTTTTTAAATCTAGAAAGAAATGAAAAGTTTTCAACATTTATTAAAAGCCATTTTAGCACAGAAGGCAACTGACTGTAGCAAACAGAGTTGTACATCCCCAAATTTACCATTAGTGAATACTTCAAATAAAATTTATTAAATAATTTCTGATTTTAAAAGGTAAAGATAATCACAGTAATCAAATGCCAAAAAAAAAAAAAATTCATTTGATTATACCTTCCTAAGAATTCAAGTCAGTGCTTTCAAGAACAAAAAAAAACCATTTATGTACCAGGTATGACGCTAGCTGGGCTTCCCTGGTAGCTAGCTCTGCCTGCATTGCAACAGACCTGAGTCTGATCCCTGGGTTGGGCAGTTCCTTAGAGAAGAGAACGGCTATCCACTCAAGCATTCCTGCCTGGAGAATTCCACAGACAGAGGAGGCTGGCACACGACAGTCCATGGGGTCACAGAGTCGGACACAACTAAGCAACTAACATTTTCACTTCATTTTTTCATGATGCTAGTTAAATATAGGACATATAGAAGATCAATTTATTAAAAAGTAAAGAAAATGGCCCTGTGATCTCAAAAATCTTATACTCTACAATAATCCTTTGTCCTCATCCCCATTTTTCATAGGAAGACACTGCTCAAGGGAGTTACATGATCTGTTGAAGGTCCAAGCTAAATAACTGACATAGGATTTGAACTCAAACCCATCTAACTCCAAAATCTATATATACTTTTACTTTATAACAAGCTAATTGTGTTTCTGAGTATAGGAACCAGAAAAAAATTACAACTGACTTCATGTAACAAGTACAAGGTACCTGGTCTCTGTTTAACATTTTAGAACCATTTCATGTTAGCTGAGAGCTTGAAAAAGGAAGTGTGAATTCTAGACCAAATCTTGGGTCACAAACCTCACACAGTTTGAGCACAGCACAAGTACACTGCAAGAGTCACTCATGTCGTAAAATAGTTGTACATTTTAAAACACATATTGCAGTGGACTGCAGGTGGGCGTGACTCCACTGGAAAAATGGAGGGCGAGGGGTGTTAATTCCAAGAGTTTCTGGTCTTTGGAACTGAAATTCCTCTCCTTTAGATCTTGCAGGCAGATGACTATAATAAAAGTTATCCAGTAAGGGTCGATAAATAAGAACTGGACCAGGAAGTCTTCTGAGGGCTGCCATTGGTAGCTGCTCTGTCAGAAACTCATTTCTACGTTAGGAAAAAATGCACTGATATAACCTTCAACTGTTTACCTAATAAGGAACAAAACGTTAAAGATACTGTGCTTCACAAAAGAAGACCCTATTCACAGCGAGATGTACTGTAAAAAAAAAAAAAATTCATTTGATTATACCTTCCTAAGAATTCAAGTCAGTGCTTTCAACAACAAAAAAAAACCATTTATGTACCAGGTATGACGCTAGCTGGGCTTCCCTGGTAGCTAGCTCTGCCTGCATTGCAACAGACCTGAGTCTGATCCCTGGGTTGGGCAGTTCCTTAGAGAAGAGAACGGCTATCCACTCAAGCATTCCTGCCTGGAGAATTCCACAGACAGAGGAGGCTGGCACACGACAGTCCATGGGGTCACAGAGTCGGACACAACTAAGCAACTAACATTTTCACTTCATTTTTTCATGATGCTAGTTAAATATAGGACATATAGAAGATCAATTTATTAAAAAGTAAAGAAAATGGCCCTGTGATCTCAAAAATCTTATACTCTACAATAATCCTTTGTCCTCATCCCCATTTTTCATAGGAAGACACTGCTCAAGGGAGTTACATGATCTGTTGAAGGTCCAAGCTAAATAACTGACATAGGATTTGAACTCAAACCCATCTAACTCCAAAATCTATATATACTTTTACTTTATAACAAGCTAATTGTGTTTCTGAGTATAGGAACCAGAAAAAAATTACAACTGACTTCATGTAACAAGTACAAGGTACCTGGTCTCTGTTTAACATTTTAGAACCATTTCATGTTAGCTGAGAGCTTGAAAAAGGAAGTGTGAATTCTAGACCAAATCTTGGGTCACAAACCTCACACAGTTTGAGCACAGCACAAGTACACTGCAAGAGTCACTCATGTCGTAAAATAGTTGTACATTTTAAAACACATATTGCAGTGGACTGCAGGTGGGCGTGACTCCACTGGAAAAATGGAGGGCGAGGGGTGTTAATTCCAAGAGTTTCTGGTCTTTGGAACTGAAATTCCTCTCCTTTAGATCTTGCAGGCAGATGACTATAATAAAAGTTATCCAGTAAGGGTCGATAAATAAGAACTGGACCAGGAAGTCTTCTGAGGGCTGCCATTGGTAGCTGCTCTGTCAGAAACTCATTTCTAGTTAGGAAAAAATGCACTGATATAACCTTCAACTGTTTACCTAATAAGGAACAAAACGTTAAAGATACTGTGCTTCACAAAAGAAGACCCTATTCACAGCGAGATGTACTGAACTAATCCAGCTGTATAACATCTTATTCAACTTTGGAACTAAAGTTGACATGTAACCTAAATCCACCTGGCCACCCTAAAACTATTAGCTTAAAGAAAATTATGCTTTGCCCAAACTGAATTAACCAGGGATAAATGATTTTGAAAGAAATGTTAAGGGAATGGCTGAGTCTTGAGAAATGAATTCAAAACTGTGTTTTCAACATGGTTAAAAACACCCAGAACTTCATCACCATTATATCCTAAAAACATTTAAGAACTCAATATGTACTCTTAAAAGCTGTACAATATAGAAGGGAGTAAGAATTATCAAATGTAAAACAAGCTTAAAAAATTTTTTTAATGTATAAAAGCGTATGTACTTACATGCTCATAAAGATAATATAAACATATGAAGATATTTGGGTACAGAAAAATGGATTCAGAATCAATTGAAAAACACAGCAGAATCAATTAAACTTAGTTCTTTGCCAAACTTTCCCCAACTACATTTACAGGTCTTAATCATAGGAGATATGCTGACATAACTACTTCATAAGAAGTAATTCTCAGAATAATCTGATTTAACTCATCAAAATTACAAAAATTTACTTAAAAAATTATCTTTCAAACTCTAAAATTTGCTGGCTAGTTATCTTTTTAAAATTATTATGATTCTCTTTTTCTGCATTTTAAGATCATTTTATTGAGAGAGGAGGCAAGACGTCACTGGGGTGGGGGGGCAGCTACAAATGCCCTTCCCCACCTCCTAGCCCTGTACTATTTAATTAAAATTAAATTTTTAATCGTAATAGAAATCATGGAACATAAACTTCACAGTTTTTAAGCATAAGTTTAGCAACATTAAGTACATTCACTACTGTGCAACAGGTCTCCAGAACATGTTTTGCTTTGCAAAACTAAACTTGTTATTTCACTCAAGTGAACACTAAGGCATTTTAAAATAATATGGACCAGCTTATCTAGAAAGCAAAAAATATTCAAATCAAGGCCCACTGTGAGGATATCATTTAGACAGAAACTAGATGAGTCTGACTCTCTGAAAGCAATGGTTTTCTTCATAATGTGAATATAGTAATTCTCTAAATACTTTTTTGTTTAGTTAAGAGAAGCATTTCCCTTAAGGCAAAGATAACATCTTACTCATGTTTATATTTACCATATCTAACTATACAAACTATTTAATACACACCATTGATAGCATCAAAGGAAACTATTAAATACAGTTTCATAATCTAATTAAATTTACTCTTAACCTATTCAATATATTGGTTCTCTAAGAACCACTATCAGGAATACCCTGTTACCCTACGCTCACACTATTTTTCAAAACTTCCTTTAAAAATGAATTTTTAAAGAAAATTAAAAACTAATTCAAGTTGTAAAATTCCCAGTTGACTGCGCTCACATAATAATCAGCTCACATAAATGGTATATAAAGATAACCTTTCTACTTACCATATAG